>JARSSU010027227.1:0-13842 GCA_029619165.1 Eurosta solidaginis
CCTACATGATTTTATGCCGACTCCGAACGGCATCTGCAAGGCAGATGAGTTTTCACTGAGAGCTTTTCATGCCAGAAATACACCCGGAGCGCTTGCCAAACACTGCCGAGGGGCGACCCCGCTTAGAAAAATTTTCTTCTAATTGAAAAACCTTATTTCTAAAATTTTTGATGTTGCTTTGCCCGGGGTTTGAACCCAGGGCATCCGGTGTGGTAGGCGGAGCACGCTACCATCACACCACGGTGGCCGTTACGTACTTAGATAAAACTTTTTATCATAAGTGGGGAGTGCCACGCTATCTTATCAAAATCATTAGTTTTATCTTATCTAATGCTTAAATACGTCATTATAAGACACATCTCATTTTATTTTTTATTTTTTACTAAAAACATTTCGTTTTTGCATTTTTCTAAAAAATTTCGAGTTTGACGAAGTTTTGAAGCAGCCTGTATCTGTGACATTCTGAGCTTTCACACAATGAAACTTCAAATAATTAGCTTTCATTTGCATTTTAAATTTTTAAAATATCTTTATTGGTTCAAAAGTTATGATTTTTGCAAAGAAAAAACTCAAAAGGCGCCACTGTGCGACGTCGATGAAGTTCGATGATGATGTTACTGTTGGTAAAATTTAGCGAATATATGTTTGATGCGCGACAAAAAAGCAAAAAAAAACACCAACAAAAACCAATTTGATATAATCAAAGGGAGTATATGTAACCATTTTTATGCTTCAAACAAATGTGACAAAAGTTTTCTGTTCAAATAACAACAAGCCAGAGTTTAAGCCATCTGAGGCCATCAAAATTGTTAACAGGGGTTGGATGACTTTGCTTACACATATGTACATGTTTGAATGAAATTATTTAGCTTAAGGTTTTCATTCAAGGTTCCATTCCAAAAACATTCGGAAAATGATAATTACGACAAAAAAATAAAAGGTTAACAATATTGAACAAGTAAGGAAGGCTAAGTTCGGGTGTAACCGAACATTACATACTCAGTTGAGAGCTATGGAGACAAAATAAGGAAAATCACCATGTAGGAAAATGAACCTAGGGTAACCCTGGAATGTGGTTGTATGACATGTGTATCAAATGGAAGGTATTAAAGAGTATTTTAAGAGAGAGTAGGCCATAGTTCTATGGATGGGCCATTTAGGGATATCGCCATAAAGGTGGACCAGGGCTGACTCTAGAATTTGTTTGTACGATATGGGTATCAAATGAAAGGTGTTACTGAGCATTTTAAGAGGGAGTGGGCCTTAGGTCTATCGGTGGACGCCTTTTCGAGATATCGCCATTAAGGTGGACCAGGGGTGACTCTAGAATGTGTTTGTACGATATGGGTATCAAATGAAAGGTGGTAATGAGTATTTTAAAAGGGAATGGGCTTTAGTTCTATAGGTGAACGCCTTTTCGAGAAATCGCCATAAAGGTGGACCAGGGGTGACTCTAGAATATGTTTGTACGATATGGGTATCAAATGAAAGCTGTTAATGAGTATTTTGAAAAGGAGTGATCCTTAGTTCCATAGGTGGACGACGTTTCGAGATATCGCCATAAAGGTGGACCAGGGGTGTCTCTAGAATGTGTTTGTACGATATGGGAATCAAATGAAAGGTGTTACTGAGCATTTTAAGAGGGAGTGGGCATTAGTTCTATAGGTGGACGCCTTTTCGAGATATCGCCATTAGGGTGGGCCAGGGGTGACTCTAGAATGTTTGTACGATATGGGTATCAAACGAAAAGTGTTACTGAGCATTTTAAGAGGGAGTGGCCATTAGGTCTATAAGTGGACGCCTTTTCGAAATGTCGCCATTAGGGTGGGCCAGGGGTGACTCTAGAATGTGTTTGTATGATATGGGTATCAAATGAAAGATGGTAATGAGTATTTTAAAAGGGAGTAATCCTTAGTTCTATAGGTGGACGCCTTTTCGAGATATCGCCATAAAGGTGGACCAAGGGTGACTCTAGAATGTTTGTACGATATGGGTATCAAACGAAAGGTGTTACTGAGCATTTTAAGAGGGAGTGGGCATGAGGTCTATAGGTGGACGCCTTTTCGAGATATCGTCATTAGGGTGGGCCAGGGGGACTCTAGAATGTGTTTGTACGATATGGGTATCAAACGAAAGGTGTTACTGAGCATTTTATGAGGGAGTGGGCATTAAGTCTATAGGTGGACGCCTTTTCGAGATATCGCCATTAGGGTGGGCCAGGGGTGACTCTAGAATGTGTTTGTACGATATGGGTATCAAATGAAAGGTGGTAATGAGTATTTTAAAAGGGAGTAATCCTTAGTTCTATAGGTGGACGCCTTTTCGAGATATCGCCATAAAGGTGGACCAAGGGTGACTCTAGAATGTTTGTACGATATGGGTATCAAACGAAAGGTGTTACTGAGCATTTTAAGAGGGAGTGGGCATTAGGTCTATAGGTGGACGTCTTTTCGAGATATCGCCATTAGGGTGGGCCAGGGTGACTCTAGAATGTGTTTGTACGATATGGGTATCAAATGAAAGGTGGTAATGAGTATTTTAAAAGGGAGTAATCCTTAGTTCTATAGGTGGACGCCTTTTCGAGATATCGCCATAAAGGTGGACCAAGGGTGACTCTAGAATGTTTGTACGATATGGGTATCAAACGAAAGGTGTTACTGAGCATTTTAAGAGGGAGTGGGCATTAGGTCTATAGGTGGACGCCTTTTCGAGATATCGCCATTAGGGTGGGCCAGGGGTGACTCTAGAATGTTTGTACGATATGGGTATCAAACGAAAGGTGTTACTGAGCATTTTAAGAGGGAGTGGGCATTAGGTCTATAGGTGGACGCCTTTTCGAGATATCGCCATTAGGGTGGGCCAGGGGTGACTCTAGAATGTTTGTACGATATGGGTATCAAACGAAAGGTGTTACTGAGCATTTTAAGAGGGAGTGGGCATTAGGTCTATAGGTGGACGCCTTTTCGGGATATCGCCATTAGGGTGGGCCAGGGGTGACTCTAGAATGTTTGTACGATGTGGGTATCAAACTAAAGGTGTTACTGAGCATTTTAAGAGGGTGTGGGCATTAGGTCTATAGGTGGACGCCTTTTCGAGATATCGCCATTAGGGTGGGCCAGGGATGACTCTAGAATGTCTTTGTACGATGTGGATATCAAATTAAAGGTATTAATGAGAATTTTAAAAGCGAGTGGCCATTAGATGTATATGTGAAGGCGTTCTCGCGATATCGACCAAAATGTGGACCAGGTGATCCAGAAAATCATCTGTCAGGGTACTGCTAATTTATTTACATATATATGCAATACCACTAACAGTATTCCTGCCAAAATTCCAAGGGCTGTTGATTTCGCCTTGTAGAACTTTTTCATTTTCTTCTACTTAATATGGTAGGTGTCACACCCATTTTACAAAGTTTTTTCCAAAGTTGTATTTTGCGTCAATAAACCAATCCAGTTACCATGTTTCATCCCTTTTTTCGTATTTGGTATAGAATTATGGCATTTTTTTCATTTTTCGTAATTTTCGATATCGATAAAGTGGGCGTGGTTATGGTCGGATTTCGGCCATTTTTTATACCAAGATAAAGTGAGTTCAGATAAGTACGTGGGCTAAGCTTAGTAAAGATATATCGGTTTTTGCTCAAGTTATTGTGTTAACGGCCGAGCGGAAGGACAGACGGAGGACTGTGTTTAAAAACTGGGCGTGGCTTCCACCGATTTCGCCCATTTTCACAGAGAACAGTTACCGCCATAGAATCTATGCCCCTACCAAATTTGAGAAGGATTGGTCAATTTTTGTTCGACTTATGGCATTAAAAGTATTCTAGACAAACTAAATGAAAATGGGCGGAGCCACGCCCATTTTGAAATTTTCTTTTATTTTTGTATTTTGTTGCATCATATCATTACTGGAGTTGAATTTTAACTTAATTTACTTATATACAGTAAAGATATTAAATTTTTTGTTAAAATTTGAATTTAAAAAAATTTTTTTTTAAAAAGTGGGCGTGTTCTTCATTCAATTTTGCTAATTTTAGTTTATTTAGCACATATATAGTAATAGTAGTAACGTTCCTGCCAAATTTCATCATGATATCTTCAACGACTGCGAAATTACAGCTTGCAAAACTTTTAAATTACCTTCTTGTAAAAGTGGGCGGTGCCACGCCCATTGTTCAAAATCTTACTAATTTTCTATTCTGCGTCATAACGTCAACCCATCTACCAAGTTTCATCGCTTTGATCGCCTTTGGCAATGAATTATCGCATTTTTTCGGTTTTTCGAAATTTTCGATATCGAAAAAGTGGGCGTGGTTATAGTCCGATATCGTTCATTTTAAATAGCGATCTGAGATGAGTGCCCAGGAATCTACATACCAAATTTCATCAAGATACCTCAAAATTTACTCAAGTTATCGTGTTAACGGGACAGACGGACGGACGGACGGACATGGCTCAATCAAATTTTTTTTCGATACTGATGATTTTGATATATGGAAGTCTATATCTATCTCGATTCCTTTATACCTGTACAACCAACCGTTATCCAATCAAAGTTAATATACTCTGTGAGCTCTGCTCAACTGAGTATAAAAATATTAATTAATTTTTTTTTGTCATAAAGAAAAACAAGTAAGGACGGGACTGTCTTCGGCTGTGCCGAAGACTTCATACCTTTCATGAATGGGGCTGAACAATAATCTTATCCCGTTCGTAATCTCCGAATAATCGGATGTATAAGATAAGAAATATATAGTGAACAGATCTACATACCTAAACGATTTTTAAGATAAATATAAAATAAAAAATAGGTAGGTTCTTTGTGTGAGGATGCAAAGCTTCACGTTTTTGTGGTCTGCATGTAAAAACTATGACTACGAATCACGTATTTCAAAAATATATGACGTAAACGTAACTATTTGATGAAATTTGATGAATTTTGAAGCTTCTAGCCGTAAAAAAGGGGCAAAAATGACAGTTTATATGAAGTATATAATATATATACAACCGATCTCTATGATTTTTTCAGACAACAATATATGCTATATACGTATGCATTTTGTGAAATTTGAAGCTTCTAGCTGTTAAAACGGGGCAGAAATTGCGCAAAGTTTCTTATCTGAACAATCGGTTGTATGAGATATATACTATGTATACCACCGATCTCAATGATGTTTTCAGACATCAATATATGGTATACACGTAAGCATTTGGTGAAATTTGAAGCTTCTAGCTAATAAAATGGGGCCGAAATCGCAAAAAAATATATATATACTATATATATACTATATATACCATCATATATATATTATATATATCACCGATCTCTATGATTTTTTGCCACAACAATACATGCTATATACGTAAGCAATCGGTGAAATTTGAAGCTTATAGCTGTTAAAATGGGGTAGAAATTTCGAAAAGTTTCTTATCTGAACAATCGGTTGTATGAGATATATACTATATATACAACCGATCTCTATAAGTTTTTCAGACAACAATATATGCTATATACGTAAGCAATCGGTGGAATTTTAAGCTTATAGCTGTTAAAATGGGGTAGAAATTGCGAAAAGTTTCTTATCTGAACAATCGGTTGTATGAGATATATACTATATATACAACCGATCTCTATGATTTTTTCAGAGAACAATATATGCTATATACGTAAGCAATTGGTGAAATTTGAAGCTTATAGCTGTTAAAATGGGGTAGAAATTGCGAAAAGTTTCTTATCTGAACAATCGGTTGTATGAGATATATACTATAAATACAACCGATCTCTATGATTTTTTCAGACAACAATATATGCTATATACGTAAGCAATCGGTGAAATTTGAAGCTTATAGCTGTTAAAATGGGGTAGAAATTGCGAAAAGTTTCTTATCTGAACAATCGGTTGTATGAGATATATACTATATATACAACCGATCTCTATGATTTTTACAGACAACAATATATGCTACATACGTAAGTATTCGGTGAAAATTTGAAGCTTCTATCTGTTAAAATGGGGCTAAAATTTGCGAAAATATATATATATACTATATATATATACTATATATACCACCATATATATACTATATATACCACCGATCTTTATGATTTTTTCAGACAACAATATATGCTATATACGTAAGCATTTTTTGAAATTTGAAGCCTCTAGCTCTTAAAATAGGGCAGTAATTACGAAAAGTTCCTTATCTGAACAATCGGTTGTGGGGGATATATACTATATATACGACCGATCTCATCAATTTTTTCAGGCAACAATATGTGTAATATACGAAAGAATATGGTGAAGTTTGAAGCTTCAATCTGTTAAATTGGGTAAGATATTACAAAAATCCTCTTTTTCTGAAAAATCGGTTGTATGGAGGATATATGCTATAGTGGTCCGATCCGGTCGGTTCCGACAAATGTCTAATCGGACACCCAAATACACCCGCTCACCAAATTTTATCAAGATATCTCAAAAATTGAGGGACTAGTTTGCATACAAACAGACAGACGGACAGACGGACATGGCTAAATCAACTCAACTCTTCAACCTGATTATTTCGGTATACTTAATGGTGGGTCTCTATATTTTCCTTTAAGGACTTACAATTTTCGGTTTCGTGACGAAATTAATATACCATTTCATTTTCATGAAAGGTATAACAAGTATTCAAACAAAATTCTATGCGTATTTGAACATAGCCAAAAATATTTTTAATTCCAATTTATTTGTAGAAATAACATTTTTTTTCCTACCGATCACCTTTTCTAATTTATTTTAGATAACCTAATCTACATTAATCCGCCTTCGGAAGGTTTCTCGGGAACGGGAACTGGGCATGAATCCTCAGCTCATAATGAAGCTGCAACGATGCGCGTGGTAGAGGATTTTATTTTGATTTGGCTGCACAGCACTATGCAACTATTTGTGACATATAGAAGATGATCGAACGTTTTCATAGATTTCGTTTCATCTTCATATTTGTTTGTTTATTCATTCTAAAATAAATTTATAATCGAAAAAAAATTAAATTATCTTTTTCGCTTCCGAAAATTAATTGTAAGAGTAGGAAGGTTTTTTATAATTTTTTTTTCAGAAAATTTTTCTCGTTGTAATTATTTTACGGCGATAATTATATGACGTGACAGTCTTTCTATATTTCTAACATCCTTAGCAATTTCCACCCCTTTTTTGTGTGGTTTATTCACAAAAATTCGAATTTTCGGACTTTTTCGAAAACGTTTGTAATTTTCGTAGATTTTCTAGTAAAATTCGTAACAGTTTTTTTTTCTAGGTATAAGATTTGAAATTTTTATTCAAGGTTTTTAAGGAATTCTCGTCTTTTCTTCTTTTTGGCGAAAACGCTTTTCGGTTCGTGCATATCTAACAATCCCTGCTAGTTATTTTTTTCTCCTTTTAACTAAATATTTCGAAACTTTCATGAAAATTTGTTTTAAACAACATTCAGATTTTCTTTTGTTTTTTTTTAACGTTTTTGCAATTTGTATGATTTGTGTAATTTTCGTCTTATAAATTTTCTGGTACATCGAAATTTTTATGAGAGATTTTAGAATTCAGTAAATTAAAAAAAAATGTCCAACATATAATGACGATTTTTAATTCTTTTCCAGTTTTTGGCATTCTTTCGAAAACGTTTTTGAAAATTTGGAAGTTTTACCGAAGATTATTTTTCGCTACAAATTTTCAATTTTTGTTTTCTTTCCAACAAAGCACTTGGGACTACATATTTTTTGTTTTTTTTGTTTGTTTTTTTGTTTGTAAAACTCTTCACCATATACATTTTTTTCGCTTGTTTAAAGCTTTTTACGACTTTCAAAATTTTATTAGTTTTTTTTTCGTAACTTTTAAATAATTTGTTCGTTTCTTAAACAGCACGTATAATCAGTTTAGGCATTTGCCAACATTTGTATAAAAACTTGTGTTTTTTTTTAATAATTTTTCCACAATTAATTATTTTATTTCAACTTTGTCATTTTAATTTCTCCACCTTTTTAATTTAATTACCGGACGAATATGCCTTAATACAGCGCAACTGATATACCGCGACATACTTTTTACTTGGCTCTAGCCACAGACACGACCATCACTCCATCAACATCATCGAAACACTGACTTTTTCCAATACGACTCATCGCGCTGTACCCTTTTATTAGCTATAGCCTCCTCATATCATACTTAATGAACGGGATAATCGGATGATCAATAAGCCGTTAAAATCGGTCACCTGATCTGCATTTTAAGCCTTTGCTAATCCACCATTTGTTTGTACGAGCGAAGAAAAAAAAAGTATAAAGAACATTATGAAATTCGACATCTGAATAGGCTGCGGTAGGGACTTCAATACCGAAAATCCGTAAGTCCCGAAAATCCTTGATTTGCCTATCAGTTGAGATGAAATTAGCCCTGCCTCGGCTCGCTGGTTGAAGACAGGCTGTTGCAGCTGAGTTTTGAAGAAGATGACAAACAAATTTTTATATATTTTTGACTTAAGACACGTTCGAGCTTTTCGCTGAGATAGCGTCGCCTTCAATGGTTCCGGCGATATGCAAATTAAAGTTAAAAAAAAACAAATCTAATGCTCACATTATTGTATTGTAAATATATTTTCCAAATAAAATGTACGAAACTTTGAGAGCTAAGCTTTTGCAAGAAAAACAATATACCTAAATCTCGGGACTAATCCCGATCTCAGGATTAAAATTAGATTGGATCTAGATCACCTGATTTTATGGTTCAGCCTGGCTTAGCATACATAAGTAAGTATGCGTGGTACATATGCCTCTTGCATTCTGTAGGACATCTCTTCTGCTCTGGAGGTAGCTGTGCTCGTGCCAAGGTTGACCTCGTCAAACAATGGGAAAAGGTCGTCCCATCCATTGTGCTGTGATCTGGTGAGTTGTCATGATCTTCTTGACTGTTCTATTCGCCCGTTCCGATGGCTTTTCTTGCGGGGCGTAGGGCGCCGTGAATTGTTGTCGTATCCCCATTTCCTTGAGGTAACGCTGCCACATTGTGTTGTGAACTGGACGCCGTTGTCCGATATTAGTATCTTCGGAGCACCAAACCTTTCGACGATGCGTTCTATGAACGCGCGGCGAAAGCCCTCTGCTGTAGCACGCCTCATGGAGATCAGTTCCACCCATTCTTGGGCCACCTGTGTGAGCATCTTTCCAGCCGGCTTTTGCTGTGCTTCCTTGTACTTCTGGCAAGACTCGCACTGTCGTACGTATCGACTGATGTCCCGAAACATGCCGGACCAGTAGTACCGGGTGGCAATCCGCGCTACCGTCCGGCGGATGCCCATGTGTCCAGCGCTTTGGATATCGTGGTTTTCTTCTAATATTCGTTGTCGCAGTAGTGTGGGCACACAAAATTTCCAAGGGGCCGCTTCTTCATCGTGTGACCGGCAGGGCATATGGCGGTACAGTTGTCCATCTTGTATTATGTAGTCAGTATATTTCTCTGGGTTAGTGCGCACTTGGTTCACGCGCTTGTGCCACCACTTGCATGGTCGCTCTGTTGTCGTTGCTTCCAGTGGCTGTCGCATGGTCTCCAGTGGCTGTCGTGATAGTGCGTCCGCTACCACTTTCAGCTTTCCTTTCCTGTACTCGGGTATACTCGCCGTGTCCGGGGTTCGTTTACAATAAATTTATATTTGGGGGCACCTTTAAAATGGTTTTACTGTAATACTTCACTTTATTGATTGAATGCTTAAATACTATAATATTAAAATATGTTTGTATTCTTCACGTGCAAATTCATTTAATTTATCTTGCGGTATCCTCGGCTGTAGTGGCGGACCTTGACGGTCCGACCGTATTCCGTTAGACGGATCACGTTAGTGTGTGGTGTCTGTGCCCTGTTCGCACCTTATGTAGGCTTCTCTCTCTGTTGCGGTACTCTGTCGTACTTTGTGTCGGCGTCTACCTATATTGGGGGGCGATGCTCTGCTACGCCTTATGTCGGCGCCTCTCTCTACTGCGGTGCTCTGTCGCGCCTTGCGTCGGCGTCTGCCTGCATTGCGGAGGCGGTGCGCTGCCCCGCCTTATGTCGGCGCCTCTCTCCATTGCGGTGCTCTGTCGCGCCTTATGTCGGCGTCGTGCTGGAGTCTCGGTGGCGTTAGGGCGATCGCGTCGCTGCTGTGCGGTTTACTACTCTTGCGGCGCGGTCCACGTTGGAAAAGGCGAGCGGACGTCACCTGTTTGCGGATGCGCGTTACTGTGGCAGGGCCTTTGCCTATGCGGGTGTGATCGGAGTCTCAATCGGTGTTTGATGGTATAACCGACACATTCACAACTTGAGGCTACGACTCACTCTTATGAAGCGATCTCTCTTGGTGTTATAACCGACACATACAAGATGCGCTTCAGTAGTAGCTCCGGTCACAACCACAGCTCAGTGCTGACTGATTCCTGTGCTGCTGTGTCGCTCCGTTTGTTGTGTTTGGTGTTGCTAGCTCAGATGGTTGTGTTGCCATGGTCACCGTGTTGCTGTTAAATATTGATACTCGTTGGCCGTGTTGCTTTTAAATTTTGCGACCGCTATTGTGTGGGCCAAATTTATTTGTTTCGTACTTGCCACCTATAGAACTAAGGCCCACTCCCTTTTAAATAATCATTAACACCTTTAATTTGACACCCATATCGTACAAACGCATTCTAGAGTCACCCCTGGTCCACCTTTATGGCGATGTCTCGAAAAGGCGTCCACCTATAGAACTAAGGCCCACTCCCTTTTAAAATCCCCACTAATATCTTTAATTTGATACCCATATCGTACAAACGCATTCTAGAGTCACCCCTGGTCAACCTTTATGGCGATATCTCGAAAAGGCGTCCACCTATAGAACTAAGGCCCATTCCCTTTTAAAATGCTCACTAACGCCTTTCATTTGATCCCCATATCTTACAAACGCATTCTAGAGTCACCCCTGGTCCACCTTTATGGCGATGTATCGAAAAGGCGTCCACCTATAGAACTAAGGCCCACTCCCTTTTAAAATCCTCACAACATCTTTAATTTGATACCCATATCGTACAAACGCATTCTAGAGTCACCCCTGGTCCACCTTTATGGCGATATCTCGAAAAGGCGTCCACCTATAGAACTAAGGCCCACTCCCTTTTAAAATACTCACTAGCACCTTTCATTAGATACCCATATCGTACAAACGCATTCTAGAACCACCCCTGGTCAACCTTTATGGCGATATCTCGAAAAGGCGGCCACCTATAGAACTAAGGCCCACTCCCTTTTAAAATACTCACTAGCACCTTGCATTTGATACCCATATCATACAAACGCATTCTAGAGTCATCCCTGGTAAACCCTTATGGCGATATTTCGAAAAGACGTCCACCTATAAAACTAAGGCCCACTTCCTTTTAAACAATCATTAACACCTTTCCTCTGATACCCATATCGTACAAACACATTCTAGAGTCACCCCTGGTCCACCTTTATGGCGATATCCCGAAATGGCGCGACCTACAGAATTATGGCCCACTCCCTTTTAAAATCTATATATTAATACGCTAACAAAATTTCCATACAATCAATTGCCAGGCTGTTTCGCATACTTAGCATACGTAAAATCATATAAAAGTTATATGAATCGATTCGTATTGATCAGCCGCAGTGCACAGGCTCATTTTTGTTAACAAATTTTACTCTATTTGTTTATAATCAATTGAAAAATTTTTTGTAAATTCGAAAATCTGTGCAACTATCGAAATTGCCATCTGTTCACAAACCCCGATGAGTACATAGCTCCAAATTCTCAATTGTCGCGTTTCTCAAATGTTTCATCTCTACATATGTATATATTTGTACACGCCAAACGGTGAGGGAACTACTGCTTCGCTCATTTTCTGTTGAAATAAAATATTGTTTCCCATTGTTGCCAATTACCTATATTGGTCTGTACCCAAATCCTTAAAAAATTGTTCTAAAATAATTGTTAGCGCACAAAAAGACTTTAAAGAGAAGTAATAACTTAACCGGCCTATTTTTTTTTACAAATTATACTTACACGTAAAAGCATAGGTCTTTATTTAACAGATTCTTTGTTTTCCTTTTAAGTTGCTTTAAAAAAATGAAATCAGAAATAATGAGTCAACTTTTGTTCAAACTCACTAGATTTATTTATTTATAACAATTAATTGCAAATTTGACCCAAATGTTTTTGCATTCCAGTTTTTATGCTCATTTTAGATATAGCACGTCTTATATTGAACAAAAAATAAATAAATTTGCTACAAAGATATTACATTAAAATTTGTATATTGTCTTTTATGCTAATTTATTTTGATATTTCTTATTTTATTTTAATATATTATTTTTTATCACGTTGTATATCAAATCTGCTACAAAGATATTACATTAAAATTTGTGGCGGCCACCGTGGTGTGATGGTAGCGTGCTCCGCCTACCGCACCTTATGCCCTGGGTTCACACCCCGGGCAAAGCAACATCAAAAATTTTAGAAATAAGATTTTTCAATTAGAAGAAAATTTTTCTAAGCGGGGTCGCCCCTCGGCAGTGTTTGGCAAGCGCTCCGGGTGTATTTCTGCCATGAAAAGCTCTCAGTGAAAACTCGTCTGCCTTGCAGATGCCGTTCGGAGTCGGCATAAAACATGTAGGTCCCGTCCGGCCAACTTGTAGGGAAAATCAAGAGGAGCACGGCGCAAATTGGAAGAGAAGCTCGGCCCTTAGATCTCTTCGGAGGTTATCGCGCCTTACATTTTTTTTTATATTAAACGAAAAAAACGACCCAAAAACGATTTCGATTTTAGGTCGAAATATTGCATAGGCCGTATATTACTCTACTATCTATATATTAATACGCTAACAAAATTTCCATACAATCAATTGACAGGCTGTTTCGCATACTTAGCATACGTAAAAATTATATAAAAGTTATATGAATCGATTCGTATTGATCAGGCCGCAGTGCATGTGCCTATTTTGTTAACAAATATTACTCTATTTGTTTATATTTAATAGAACATTTTTTTGTAAATTCGAAAACCTGTGCAACTATCGAAATTGCCATCTGTAGGACGCAATATGTTCACAAACCTCCCTGAGTACATAGCTCCAAATTCTCACTTATCGCGTTGCTCAAATGTTTCATCTCTACATATGTATATATTTGTACACGCCAAACGGTGAGAGAACTACTGCTTCGCTCATTTTCTGTTGAAATAAAATATTATTTCCCATTGTTGCCAATTACCTATATTGGTCTGTACCAAAATCCTAAAAAAATTGTTCTAAAATAATTGTTAGCGCACAAAAAAACTTTTAAGAGAAGTAATAACTTAACCGGCCTATTTTTTTGGACAAATTTTACTTACACGTAAAAGCATAGGTCTTTATTTAACAGATTCTTTGTTTTTCATTTTAGGTGCTTTAAAAAAATGAAATCAGAATAACGAGTCACTTTTGTTCAAACTCACTAAATTTATTTATTTATAACAATTATTGCAAATTTTTACCCAAATGTTTTTGCATTTCCAGATTTTATGCTCATTTTAGATATAGCCGTCTTATAGTGACAAAAAATAAATAAATTTGCTACAGAGATATTATTAAAATTTGTATATTGTCTTTTAAGCTAATTATTTTGAATTTTTCTTATTTTATTTTATTATATTATCTTTTATCACGTATGCTATATTAAATTTGCTACAAAGATATTACATTAAAATTTGTATATTGTTCTTTTATGCTAATTTATTTTGATATTTTGTATTTTATTTTATTATATTATATTTTATCACGTTGTATATTAAATTTGCTACAAAGATATTACA
>JARSSU010027228.1:0-29298 GCA_029619165.1 Eurosta solidaginis
ATAAAAGAAAGACGCCATCGCAATGTCTAACAGTTTTGCCAGACATCAGACATTGTTCAGTAGTTTGGAGCCGTGAAGCACGTACACCGTCGTTTCGTGGACTTGTCTCGGCCTCCGTGACTTGGTCTAACAAATGAAAGGAAGCGGAGAGAGGAGAGCGAAGTCCGTGACAGAATCATCGCGTGGTTTGGTTTGCGGGGCTGGCTAGTTAGTCGAAGATCGATAAGATGGCAAAGGTTTGGAACAAGGTAGGCTACTGCTACTGAAACGAGTTTCGCAGAGGTAATAGGTCTGGCCGAGGTAAGCGCTGTAGGGGGATTTGGAAAACACCTTGTGCGACAACTTAAGTCGGTCAAATCCAGAAACAATCTGGAAAAGTCACTCAGATTCTGATACAGTGTGGGTAGAGGCGCAGTTTTAGGTGAGGTAACGGTGGTAAGGGGTTCATATAAAGACTTAGGCCAACGGCTCCGAGTCGGCCAAATCCAGAACACAGCCAAAAACGCTAGATAGCCGTAAAAGGTAAGGAAGGGTGGGATGATGTAAAAATGAACTACACATACCTCACCAGAACACAAAGAAGGTGGAGAAGGCCTTAATAAGCACTACAAGACAACAACGAAACTAAAGCTTACACGTTAGTGAGCAAAGAAGAGAGATTAGCGACGTGGCACAGCAGTGCCTGGCCGTGACGCTACTTTATCGGACCAATTCATAGAAGCACATGGCCACCGCTCATGGTGGAGGTCTCATGTAGAACGAGCTAGCGTCATAGTCGGAAATATGCCCGCTTTCATTTTTCGATTAGGAAGCGGCTACCATGGAGGCAAACTGATTTGATCTAAGCCACACGGTCCCTAGAATGACTACATAGCGTGGTCATTAACCTGCATGAATAAGTCACAAGTACTGATTCCAGCCGGGTGTAGGGGCTTCATGAATACTTCTGCCCGGTAGGCATGACTGTCTTAGGGAGGTAATGACTTTATAAAAAATTGTTCGCGATGCAGTGGAGCTAGTACCAAAGAGTAAGTATGCTCGTAGGCTAGCTAAGGTTGACTGTTGGACATGTGTCGATAGCATACCAGAATTTGGTTCACGGCCAAATGGTGAAACTCAATTATGTACTAGGGCTTATATATAAAAATAGCTCCGTCATTTTGGTAAAAGTTTTTGGGGACCACGTACTATGGCTGCCTCAAGATCTGACACCTGGCCACCGAGAGGTCCTCCAGCTGGAGCCAATGGCCTCGCGAGCGCAGGATACGAATACAGGTATGTGCTCAACCCTTTCGTCCTACAGTCGAACGAGCCTAATTTATAAGCATCTGACACCAGAGACAGTTCCCGTTGGTACGTCCACTATTAGCTAAAGTATAATATCTTTAGGTGAGGTTCTGCATTACATAGCGCAATTGTTGTTCTCATTTCGTATGCGTAAGGCAATCGTTATCATTTTTGAAAACCCATACTTAGAGGGCATGAGCAACTTTTTGAGTGTTGTATTGCAGCTCTGAGCTTCTATCCAACGCTATCCTGTCTCTTGTGATTCTTCCTAGCGGATTGGAACGTGTATTGTATTATTCATCGAGTGTTTTGCCACAATCGCCTTTTGTTACATCAAATCCCTTCATGATCTGGAACCCAATATCCGATACGGATTCTCTAACGCCTGTTTTTTCCTTTGTATGTGATATATATATGCAACTGTAGCTTAAGCACGTTTCCTCCAGAATATGTGTTGATGAGCTTATCCCCTCCATAACGCAAGGAGTTGAACGATTGCTTAGCCACCGTCCAAGATATGTACTGCCATGGGCAATACTTACATGCCCTTTTTTAGAAAAATCCACAGGAAGGCAAGAAGAGAGAAAACCTCGAAGCCGTGAGGTTACGAGTCAGCGATTGTGGTAGAGGTACACCAACTATACTGATTATTCGATTGTACGACTTTCAAACTTCAAAAACGAAGTTAATTAACCGACTATTAGCGCTTTTTACCCTATTGTAGCAGTTTTGGTTTCATTTCCTACTGGGATGCTTATGCTCTTGGGCGCCACTCATGCCATCGCACTAACATTTCTAACGTAATTTTTTAACTCACTAACATTATGTTGAATTTATGGCACAAACTGTATCTCAAAGTATATTACAGCAGCAAGTAACAGAATTTCAATTTATAAATTTTCGTCAATTACATTCTTTTTTGATTTTCGATAATAAGAAAAAACCTCTAGAATTTGTTAATGTTACTATGCTAAAACAATCTCAAAAACGTTTTCGAAACAATTGGAGGGTGCGAGAAAACTTTTCGAATATTTCGAACATTTTAGTAGAGTTCTGAGTATTTTTTTTTAACATGCAGTTTTGTAGTCCAATCAACTTGCGAAATTCAAAAAAATTTTAAGAAATTTTAGAACTTTTTACTTCGGAATTTTTGGAATTTCTAGTCCCTCATAAAGCAAGTTATCAAAAAAAACAAAAACGTATGCACACTTATATGAAAGAAAATATGAAACACCTTCGGAAAAATTTATGAAATTTAATGCGATTTCGGAGAGTATTCCTTGGCTTTGTTAGCTAAATTTGAAAACTCTAAATAAAAAGTTCGAAGATTTCGTAAAATTTTCTCAATTTCGAATTTTTCGAAAAATTGTGAGCCTGGTTTGCTGAGTTTCATTTCAATTCAAATCTTTATAGACTTGCAACTTGTACTATGTCAGACTAAATTTATTGTGTTAAAAACTGCATACTCAAAAAAGTTCTGAAAACTCTAAATAAGTTCGAAGTTTTCGCAACATTTCTCAAAATTTTGAAATGTCTTTGATATTGGTATGAATAGTTTTAGTTATAAAACTCATGGAAGTTTTTTATTGAGTTTTTGAAAATAAAATGCAGAGAGTTAATTTACTAAATTTGATAAAAATTTTATCACTGCTTTTTTTATTGTTCGTAGCGTAACTATGTAATTGCGCATGCATCAATAAATTTTTAGTTATTTTCTAATTACATCTATATTTGAAAATTCTCACATTAAAATTGTAATTAAATATGCTTTGTAACATACGCCCATTACACACTAACCATCACTAAAATGTATTACCTTTAATGCACATCACAAATTCATACTCACCAATTACGGTTACGCGCAGCATCTGCCCAACGACATGGCGCATTTGTTCATAATTGACTAAAATATTGCTAAATTTGCGGCCACTAGAGCATAAACCCCACCACTCGCACCCACCAAATACACCTGCGAATCGACACACGCTGGTACCCAATGAACCGGCTAACACGCCAGCCAAATAAATGATGCCAACACGCACCGAACCGTGCACCACTCCAAGGGCAATCCACACATCAATTGTATGACAACATTGAAGCTCAAATGCAACCAATTCGCATGTAACGTCATGTAAGAGACGTAACGCCAAATCTCAAGACGACGATCTGGCCGATAGATAAGCGCGGACGACAGCGACGATGAGGACGATGGCGACGTTTCATTTGAGTAAAGTGTTTTTGAAATACTGATTTCTAATGGGGTCCCACCACCACCACCGCCCATTAACTCTGGTGCAGTTGTCATTGCCGTTGACAATTGGATTGTCATGTAATCGTAGATGAAGACGAAAATCTGAAAGTTTCAATAAGAAGAAGAGAATAAGTAGAGGAAGAGCAATCACATTTGAATATATACATATGTATATGCATCTGCTATAAAGACAAAAAAACTAAGATGCTATAAATGTTGAAATTGAAGATGATTGTTATTTGTTTGCATGGAAATATTAGTGGGGAAATCTCAGCGGAGTGTGGGAATAAAGATCATTGTGTTACGTAAGTTTTACGGGTATGCTTTGTGTATTTGATATGTTAAGTACGGTTATGACATTTTATTTGACTTGAATTTAAGAGCGGTTTGATGGTAGTTAACTCATGTTGAAGATAAGCAAGTTCCGCAGAGTTCGTATAAACACCAATTTATTCGATTACAAATAGCAAGCTGTGGGTTAAGTTAGGTTAGGTTGAATGGTAGCCACTGTAGAGTGGGAAGCTTACTTGGACAACATAAAAGTCCGTTGTGATACCACATGGGATATTGGTGACGTAAGCTAAATCTACCTAAATAATAGATGAGTAGCAACGATTTAGTATCGAGTTAGACCAATATCGCCTTCTCCGCAGATGCAAATAGGCCCAGACCGAAACACTTTCGCTTAGGTATTTATGAAATAAATAATTTAAAAAAATGTTTAAATTAAACGGTTTTATTGAAAACAATACTTACATGAAGTAATAATAATACTAAAAGCTAGAAAATAATTAGGTAGGTCCTAGGTACTAGTCATCACACTTCATGTAAGTATTGTTTTCAATAAAACCGTTTAACTAAAAATTTGTTTTTAATTATTTTATTTCAAGGTTTTAGTCTTTATTTAATTGCCTATTATTTCTCATTCTATTTAGTTCATTTAGTGACTCATTATTGCAAGAACTCTTTTATTTATTTTACTCGTCTCTGCGCCACGTATGCTTGTCCCTCCTCCAACTCCAAAATATTTTGATGTCGCTTCCGGACTGTATGTTATATTTCTCGGTCGCTTTCTATTCATGTATGTATTATGTGTTCCAAATATGAGCCAAATCGGTCCACAAATACGATTTTTTTGAATATTTCGATCCTTGCGCCACCTAGCGGCGATTTCTTTTTTATTGAATTGTCATCGGGTTCTGAACTATATTGTAAGTTTCAAGCTTGTAGCTTATCGGGAAGTTACTTAAATTTCAATTACAAAATTCGTGCCAGCCTGTCAAGTCAAGCTAAATAAAACCGTTTAATAAAAAGCAGAGCAGTGAATCATAAAATGACTCGATGATTCCATATCATCATCATTCATGCAGCAGCAGGAGGAAAGGTGCCAGTACATTGAGGTGTGCCGCTCAAACTACCAATGATCATTGTTCACAAATGGTAAGTTTAAGATAGCGTGCATGGGAACTTCCCGACCTTCCACTAAGCGACATTTTTCGCCATTGTGAATGTACTCAGTGAGCGTTGGGCGGCGGTACATTCGTCCACTCATATTACTTCCTAGTAGTACTCAAAGAACCACTTACTTCCACTGACTAACTTAATTCGGATTGAAATATCCAACTTCCCAACCTCTGCCAGATTGACGAAAAACGATGCGCCCACAACTCCGAGTCGTCTTCTTTGCAGACCTGCACATCGGCAAATAAAGTTTTGAATCTACTCCTCTTCCTTCTCACCCTGACAGCTTCTGCAGAGTGAGCTTAATGGCATGCGCCACCGTCGGAACATCGGTGCAATGGCAAAATTAATGAACTGCAGCTTTGTTTAGCGTGAAAAGCTCGTTCCTTTTCTATCTAAACATGGATATAAGGGCCCAAAGAATTCGCCATCTTCCCAGCTGGTACACAGCAATTCCGCTGCTCTTATCTCAAATTTTCCTCACGAGGTAATCCAGTGGTGGTCGTATGGAGCTGGACGCTTTGCTTTTGGAACTTTTCTCGGTTATCCCATCTTCATTTCCTTCAATATCGCAGCGCCCAGAGACCCATCAAAAGGAAATAAAAATACTTGAGACCCATCTGTACCAAAAATGACGAACGAAACTCCGAATTCCCTACAGCCATCTATATACGACTCAATTGTGGCCACATGATAGTGATATAATACTGCTATGGCCCGGGACAAAGATATCTTGATAAAAAAATAGTGGGGTGGGGGAGGTATGGCATAAAAGGTTCAATGTGGTCATATTAAATCGTTCCCAAGTTGGTCGAGCTTGAACCTTAATAGTTCTTGTTACCGAAATGAACCCGATCTTTATCCGGCAAAGGGCCATCAACATCGATAACACTCCCCAAAACTTTGGAGAGTATCTTTATCGCTAAACAAACAACAACAACCACACTTTTAGGAGGAATATCACGCATTGTATTTTTGTGTGGCTATCCGCATCCCCCCGCTTGGCCGAACAGCTTAAATTTGGGCTCACATCAACATCTGCTGTAAGCAAACCTCCGAACAACTTTCCCGTAGAACTTTTATCCATCTGAGTACTGTTAAAAAAGAAACAGCCCGCTACCCCAGCTGACTCTTTCTCAGTTCTCACTGTATGGAATGACTGAGGTGAAGCTTGCACAACGTTCAGTAATATAGCCTACATCACAATAAGTAGTCTCGCTGCCTCCGAAAATTGTAAATGAAATTTTATTGCAAACCCGTTGATCGGATATACTCTTTCATTTCTTCGGAAGAACAACTAAAGATGGTATTTCGTTATGTGTGAGCCATAGACTTCAATAAAGGTGCAGTTGTTTTAGCCTAACACTAACCCAATTAAACGTGTGCGGTTCAGAGACAACAACTTCCTTCACTTAAGTGCAGAATGAAGCGCCAATGCATGTCGAGCTGGGGCATCGGCAGTGAGGGTACTGGTCGCTAACATTGACAGAATACAGCCGTTTCCGAACTCCTATATTCAACGATTATCTGCTGATGCTGTTTTCTAGACCGACAGATTGATCGGTGACCTGCAGCCTAGAGTCTCTATCGGACACGATCCAAGCATTCTTTTAACTTATCATAGCGTATCGCTCATGTAGCTCACGTTGCCCGCTTTCCTACCATACCAACGCTACTTACATAAATATCGGTCGTATCACCGAATCGTATACAGCCTCATATGCCGCATGTAGCAAGCAAAACACTTAGTTTTCCACCAATTTAATAAGGCCTTGCAAGATGATCCAGGATTAGGGGGTCAGAATATATCCGCGGTAGGTATGCCTGTCGTAAGAGGCGACTAAAATACCAGATTCAAGGGACTGTGTAGCGCAGCCCTTCAGGTTGCCAGCGCAATATATAGCTCCTCCAAACCCATTTGTAACCTCACCTATCCGCGGAGAATCCTGTTTCACTAACAGACGAGGCACTGGCGACCCCAAGCTCCTCATGGAACTTGGGTGGTGGGGAGGGTGGGATGGCCTGAAGGTTTAATGTGGCCATATAAATCGTTCCCGAGATGGTCGGGCTAGCACCTTAATGGTGCTGTGTTACCGGAGCGTACCGGATCTGTATCAGACAAAGGAACATCACATCGATAACACTCCCCAAAGCCTTCGGGGAGTAACGTTATCGCTACAACAACAACAACAACATGATCCAGGGTTCATGAGAGGGGACAAGGAATCAAGGATGATGACAGCTCGAGGATAACACAGAAACATAGATTTATCTGTTTTATCTTTATCTCTCGTCCCACAGCTAGCTAGGGCCTACCAGGCGTAGCGTACAGTTTCGGTCATCTAGGAAAAACTGGATGCCAAAGGCCGCAGGCAGCCATAGGGAAGACAGAAATAATTGTTTATCTTGTTTTATTGACTTTACCTGACTTGACTGATGTAAGAAGGTTTACTTAACTCAATAAAGAACTATGATTAG
Organism: Eurosta solidaginis; assembly: GCA_029619165.1. Taxonomy (NCBI): domain Eukaryota; kingdom Metazoa; phylum Arthropoda; class Insecta; order Diptera; family Tephritidae; genus Eurosta; species Eurosta solidaginis. Next base: position 7,478 of record JARSSU010027228.1, read on the forward strand.
TTTAAGCGCTCCTCCTGTGGAGATCAATTATGTATTCAACCGAGCCTAATCTAATTTTTAGGCTTGCAGTCAAGTATACATATAGACAACTCCTAGTAAACATTTAAGAGTCCTCATTTAGATACATCAAAAAACAGCCATTAAAAAGAAATGGGAGAAATTCCTAGATACATATTCAAAAACAAAATCGTTTAATGCGCAAATTCGCAATGGATGCCATTAACTGTACAATTCCCTTGTGTAGTATTCTGATTACAAATTAAATCGTAGAAAAATGATGCAAAACGGACAACACCAAAAATCATAAAGGGAGCAACTATGGAGGCTAGTGCAACCCCCACACAAATGGAATCGTAAAGCAGCATGTCATCACGTCATCACGCCACACCATAAAATAGATAGTAGCTACCAATACCAAGCCAAAATAGCGCAAGCACCATCTTACGACGAACAGAGTGTACGACGAGAAAGACATTTTGTCTGGGGAATAAAAGTTGAAGTCGGAAGTCCATTGATTCTTGGCGAGACACCATGTCAGACATTGTACGAATAGAATTGATTGGTGATGAAGTCAAGAGTAAGGAGAAAACATGAATTTATGGTACAAAGTTGGCTGGTGTATTGGGAAAAATTACGATTCTCAACTGGGCAGTTGTGATGTACGGGGTTGCTCAGTTGGGGCTGGATTTTGCAGTACAAGCAATTATTTCCTTTTTACTGCAAAAATACTTGTATTGTAGTAAACACACACACACACATACACAGCGACAAATGCACTTGGATCAATTTCAAATTTCATTTGCACTATGCAAATGTTGTGTAAATTTTTAGTGTAGACATTATAGCAGACAGTACGGACTAACAGTGCTCAAACCAACCAAGCAACCCTGCATAATGAACCCAACAGGAAAGATGTGACAACATAAGAAAAAGTATATAGTATATAAAGAGGGGAGAGATGTAGAGAGCGGAGGGAGGGAGAGGATGATGGTAAGGGCGAGGGAGAGGCAGAGGGTGAGGTTAAGGAAAAGGGGAAAAAATGGAGATCGAGGCTTGTAAAGGGAGAGATGGAAAGGGGGATGGAGGGGGTAAGTAGGGGTGAAAATAGAGAAATGGGATTAGAAATAGGAATAAGATTAGGAATAGGAATCGGAATAAGAATAGGATTAACATAGGAATAGAATAGGAATAGAAATAGGAATAGGAATAGGAATATTAATAGGAATAGAAATAAAAATAAAAATAAGAATAGGAATATGAAAAGAAATAAGAATAGGAATATGAAACGGAATGCTAATATGATTTGGAATAGAAATAGGAATAGGAATAGAAAAAGGAATAGGAAAATGTATGGGAACGGGAACAGAAATGGGAAAAGGAATAAGAATAGGAATGAGAGTAGGAATAGGAATAAGAATAAGAATAGGAATAGGAAATGGCAAATTAACAGGAATAGGAATGAGAATTGGAATAGGAATAGTAAAACAAATTGAAATGGTAAAAGGAATTGAAATAGTAAAGGGAATAAAATTAAAAACGGAAATGAAAAAACAAACTGGAAACCGAATTGGAGTAGAAATAAAAATGGGAAATGGAATCAGAATTGGAATAGGAATAATATGGGATAAGTAATAGAAGGAATATGAATATGATTAGATATATGAACAAAATTATGAATGGGAAAAGGAGTAAGAATAAAACAGGAATATGGATAAAGGCATTAGAATTGGGAGCTCGTACCAATATTGAACTCTAACATAGAAATCACAACCGACTAATGAGATAGATGCCGCGAGGTAATTGCTGACGGCTGTTTCAAAAAGTACGAGACTTGAGAAACCATTCAACCTAAAGGCGTTGCCATATCCAAGAAGGAAGTGAGCACTTTGACTTTCCAGAGAAAAAGATTCTAACGTATGCAAACAAGAAGTGAAGACTCATATAAGATCTACAATGATCCAAAAAATTTATTTTCAATATATTTTATTCAATTCAGCTTAATTTTATAACATTTGATTAAGTTCAATTCATTTCACCCTGTTACAATTTAATTGAAATAAATTTGATTGAAATCAGTTTTATTACATACAATTCAGTTAATCTAAGTTCAATTAAAATCGATTGAATTTAACTCAATACAACTGATTTCACTTTATTTCATTTCATTCAACTAAATTCAATTCCATCCAACTCAATAAATTCAATTCAATTAGATTCAACTCAAAGCAATTCAGTTCAAATTATTTCACTTCAATTCAGTTCATTTCAATGGATTTCAAACTAGTTAAGTACAACTGGATTTAATTCAACTGAAATGAAGTCTATACACCATTCTGTTTTTCCTTCTTTTCCTACGGGGCATAATTCCCCGCACTACCACTCATATGGCACAGACAAGTGCTAGACTATGAAATGTAATATTAACTCGTATAAACATAAACCTTTGCGCCCTTTTTACGCACTCCAGCTCGAATGGACAGACAGAAGGACGGACATATGAATGAATGGTCTGTGGTGCACTACGAGTCATGGTATTGCGTTTGAATGGCCCTGTAAAATTTGTTAGTACGCACGGCCAGTTACAAAGTCATTGTGGGTCACAACACAACACACAAATGACAGACCATGGCTCTGTTCAGCGTATTTGTTTACTATTTTTGGTATTTTTTGCCCTCATTTTTGCACAATGCCTTTTGATGAAATATGAGCAGCAGCACATTCGTCTTAGCTGCCAACTTTTATTCTTCTTTTTTGTTATTATTTAAATTTTTTGGGTTTTGAACTAAAAGTATTATGCAACTACTTTCATGGCTTTTGTTTCCAACTTACTATAACAGACGGCTATTTTCCCTTCTATTCAACATCGACGCCCAACTACGCCCCTTGGGTCGGTCTTTTACGAACAATTCATTTATGGAAGTTCAATGACGCTTACGTTACGTAATCACTCCTCATAGCTGTAAGATGGTTTTTTATTAGGCTTAAGAATTGAATTTGTATTAATAGAGATTACTTGGCTATTGTTGAGGGAGAGAGTGCCTGGCTTCCAGTCATGAGCTGAAGAATTTCAAGGAAAGGGCCACTGAAATAGGAATAGGAATCGGAAATAAATAGAAATTGTATTTAAAAAGGAACAGGAATAGAACTAGTAATAGGAACAGGAACAGGAATAGGAAAATGATAGGGACTAGGCACAGGAAAAGGAACAGGAAAAGAACTTATCCTCGTTCTGTGTGAAGCACAGAAAAGTAAGAGGAAACGTGAAAGTTTTGCTGGGGTCATTGACGCTGCAGTAGTGATATTACAGGAGCGGCCTGGATTTATATCCAGCAAATGACTGACAGCCCACTAAACTGCTGCAATGCATATAGACTTATGACAGGCATACCTCCTACTCCAGCAGTGTGCAGATACTGTTGTTGTTGTAGCAATGTTTTGCCCCGCCTAATAGCTGCGACCGATCTGCGACAATTGCGGCTGCATGCTCACCAAAATGTAAATCCTGATCAAACGTCACACCCAAAATTTTGGGGTGTAGGACATTCGGTAGCGTAGTGCCATCGACGTGGATGTTCAAAATGATCGACATTTGGGACGTCCAAGTTGTAAATAGGGTCGCGGATGATTTAGTCGGTGATAATGCCAGGTTTCGCGAGGCGAAAAAAGCCGTTTATTCTGTTGCAAAGCTCATCGATCTTTGGGCCCGGGCCTGTGGCCATTATTGTGCAGTCATCGGCGTAAGAAACGATAGTAACTGCTTCTGGTGGCGAAGGTAGTTTTGATATGTAAAAATTAAACAAAAGTGGGGATAGGACACCACCCTGAGGCGCCCCTTGTTGAATTCTCTTGGCTTTGATATTTCGTTTCTGAATTACACCGATGCCTGCCGACCACCCAGATAATTTGCGGTCCACCTTTTAAGACATGGGGGAAGGGTAGACCCTTCCAAGTCTTTCAGTAACGTGCCATGGTTGACCGTATCAAAAGCTTTTGGTAGGTATAGCGCTAGGAGTTTTCAGAGTGCAGATACTGTCACCAGTCTGTTTTCACTAGAAAACTTCTGCTGGACACTAGAACCCAAATTAGAGGTGTCCAAACAGTTATTGCCCCGCATAAATGGGAAACGAATTGACAACATAGTGATTCTTAATCCTCTCTTCTTAGAACCACTTATTGATAAGAGCATCCCAACGAATTATGTTTGTGGTAGCTGAAAGAGAAGAGATAGATAGTGAGCACTTTCTTTGCAGGTGCCTCGGTTTGGCCAGAATGCCTATGGAATATTCGTGCTTCATTGGTAACTAATCAGAGCTTGGCTCAGCTGAAATTTAAATAATTTTGGGCTATCGACGGACAAATTGGTTATGTTTTGTACAACTTTAAAGTGAGTTAGGCGGTATAGCATCTAAAGGTATCACAGGCCAACCGGTCTTAGCATAACCGCCCATGCTTGCTGCGGGTCGCCACTCTTACCTGACTTAACCGAGCCTAGACTACCAACGCATTTACTGATCCACCAGTTATGTTGATATCGCTACAAGCTCACCGATTCTGCAAACCAACTGCGCCTTGGGTATCTGCAACCGTTCACCACTCACCTATGTGTTCTTGATATAAATAATCTGATCGGTTAGGCACCATTCAGCTGCTTTCTGAGTCAGCGTTCACCGTTGGTAGAATATTTTAGATATTTATTTATCCTTTTGGCTTGCGCCAACCTTGAAGTGAATACAGATATTATTTCTACTTCAGCTCCTAGCAACAATCGATGATTAACTAAGAAAAGTCACAAATGGCGCCCGAGCAGATACATGCTTTCCGACGCGAGAGTGTTGAACCAATGAGAACTCTAAGAGCAATCTCAATAAATACCTATTAAAAAACGGACGATATACAAACCAACCAAAAATACACTGAAAATTGAGTCCCTAAATTATGTCTACACACTACAGAAGAAAACGAGAATCACCGAAAATTTGCTAAGAGGCTTAGAACTGGAAATTGTCGGCGTGGAAAAGAGCCTGTGAAGTCCCTAACACGCTGTATTATTCGAGTAACACAAAGTGTTTTTAAGTGGAACATCGTCGAAAATTCGGTTGGTTTCTCTGCGCTCACTTGATGAGTTACTGATGAAAGTGCGCCAATACCCAGGCTATGAATCTTGTTTTCTTAACCACCCAGCCTACTCGAGCCACTCGAGGGCTGAACATTTAACTCTTGTGCCATTTTTCTGTGCAAAGTTGGCTTAAACCCCGAATTGGAGTAATTTAATACGATGTTATACAAAAAAAATAATGCCAAACCACATCAAATCCAAATATTGCGAAACTTAGCTGATATTCAGTAGGGAATTTTCAACTAAAAAAATTTAAATTTTTATTGCCCCACCAAATAAGGATACTTATACGTGTATCTTTAACTTTTTGAATTAATTTTATTTTTCTTCCTTCTCAATTTGCTAACTGTTTTCCTACTTTCCGCTCATGCTCACAGTAGCTACAATTCTTGTTTTTGTGGGAGCTTACATAATTTATTCAGCTGAACTTTTTCTTGTTAGAATTCATTTAACTCAAAAATTGCTTGCGCCATAAAGTTGTTATTGTTATCGAATGGAAGGCGTAGTGCAAGCCTTGCAGTTGGATAAGTTATGGCAACTGGTGTTTCGAAATATCTGCAAATGGTGTTTGGAAGGCTAAAAGCGTGCATCGATCCTTGTGAGCCTTTAAACTGCTGAAAATTTTAGTTTGTAGCTGCACGAAAGTAAAATAAAATCACCCAAGTAGTTTAAACAGACAATAAAGCAAATTAACTCATTAAATTTTCGTCTGCAAGGTTCTACCCTTTGAGTGCGGGCTCTTAAGCTGCGGATTTCCTACAACAATCGTATTCCGAGCCACTTGTTCGTCTTTGGCTACATTAATGGAATTCCTGCTTCACACTCTTTTATTCATAAAACGGTTGTACTCTCGCTCCAAAGAATTAAGTCAGTAAGTTTCGGAATAAATGAATTTTAAAAATGTTTTTCACCCAAAAATAAAAGCAAATCAATATAAACTTCAAGTTCGGGCGAATTTAATGCGATATAACCTGATGGGGACTATTAACAATTTCCCGTATCACATTCTCCTTCTCATCACCTTGCGTTTTATATTTCTTTCCCCTTTATTTCCCTCCTGCCCTCCGACCCTCTTTCCCCCTTTCTCTCTTTCACCTCCTTCACCTTCACTTTCACTATTCCCCTTATCCCTATTCCTTTGCTACTCGCTCACTTCTTCATCCTTTCTTTTTTCATATCTTCGATTTTCCTCTTTATCTTGCTGTAAGTTTTCCTCCCATCACTCCTTGCCACTCCCTCATGCATTCTTTCTGTCATCCTCGCATTCCGCTCTTTCCTCGTCCTTTTTATTTCGGGTCCCTTACAATTCCCATTCCTATTTCTCTTCCACCAATCTTGGGACCCCGTACACCGGCTCTTTTCTTGGCTTCTTTTTGTTTCCCCCTTACCACTAACCATTTACCTATCACTTCACCGCCCGGCTCTTCCATCGTCCATCGAGTTTCCTCATAAGCTTCGGAAACTATTCATATATACTAGCATCTCATGTTCCTTGCTTGGCTTCTCATACTATCGCTTACTGTCATCGAGATTTCGTTTGGATGTATATTGCCTATGCTGGAGCTATTTCATCGTATGCGCTTACTATTTTATGACAGGATAAAGCTTTATCTTCGTCGTAGATGGTATCCGACGATTGTCGCTTTGGTACAGATAGCAAAGATGTATTAGTCGACAGGCGTGGACTACAAAACCCCGACCGCATTTCAGTTTGCTATACTTTCTTCTTTACTTGGTCCTTAATAGCACGGATATCAGCCTTTGCATGAACATGGACATCAACAAGCTGGGCAGAGGTATCTTCCCTTATCTTCTGTGCATATTTCACTGACATTCCCAGGAATTATAGCTTTTAAAATGTATGACTTTGACATGGTCCTCATATGAAAACAAGTTCTCAGCCGAGGTTTTGCTTTTTTTTCACTGAAAATGGCGATTACGTGGAAGGTGCGATAGGACTACAGATAGAAGTGTCACCAACGTATATACATAGCGATCCTTTTGCTGCTATCCAGACGCAACCGATGGTCCAATCGAAGCTCCCTATATTTTTGCTATGAACTGTAAGCGTAGGACGCAAATCTTGACCAGGGGGACGAATAAGAGGGTAATAGTCGGGCTTGAGCAATTTGCCCATCGCAGTGAGACTAATTACGCTAGGATTCAGGCGAGTGTTATGGCTTTGGGCAGTCCCTTGTTGGAGATTAATTCGGCACGCCTTCTGGTGCTAGTCCGATTGCCGAGGGAATGCTTTTTTGACGCCTTCAACCTTCCATCCTGTGCAGTATAGTGGACTCTTAAGACTGACAAGCGGGTATATCTTCAGCCCTTCAATTTGGGTTAATAGTGATAGCTTTTAATATCTTGTTATTGGGCCATGTGGGTATAAAAAGGGGATGCAACACAAAAACACAACACCAACAAACAAACAATTTTATGCAAAAACATGCCAGCATCAAATTAAAACTTAATTTTAATAGAACTCACCTCTAGCAGCGACACCAGCACAATGAACAATGGTGGAGGCCAACAGCGTTTATAGTCTGCCAAATATTTTTTTGGTTTCACACCTCCTTTATCCCCTCATCTATATTCACTATCTCCACGACTAGCTCCCTCACTGGAATCATTCGAATTAGCGAGCAGCCAGTGCGGCATGTAGTCTGATATGTCGCCAACATTTCCGGTCCAACAATAGCTGCCGCGGTTTTTCCTACTGTTGTAAGGGGTTCACAGGTCGTTGCTGGAGGCGCCAGTGATGTCGCATACAATGAGGCAGAATATGCGCTGAGGTTGCCACTCAAACAGAGATCTGCTGGAATTCGCAACACTATTGCTGCATCGTAAAAGAACGCACGTATGCACTGGGCGAAGGTTGTGTAGGATATGCTTTGACTAGGGCGCTAGTTGAGTCTATATTTTCAGCAGCTGCATGGACTTTGATTGGAGTATTTGCATACGGCATATTGTCGCCAACAAAAATGTCTCTCTAAGATGTTGATGTATTCAATTTCTTTGGCTGTGATTTTGGCTTGGCGAGTCGTTGATGAACCATGCTGTTTCTGGGGGATGACTGTTGCAGCTGCTGGAGACGAGGCACACTTAAAATTGACTTTGATTTTAATGCGATTCCTGATTGAAGTGCTGCTGCTGTTGGTGTTGCATTCTTCCGGTGTGTTTGTGACAACATAACTCTAATATGCTTTGTTGTTGTTGCTCATGATGCACTTGTGCTCGTCAGTAACCAGCCAACAATGTGCAAAAAGCTTTGAGCGCGCTGAGACCGTCTAGAAGTCACTGATTATACAAATCTTCCATAGACAACGATCGATCGTCCTTTATGTCACTTGACGTGCCTTCATCTCCACCGTCCCCTCGTGAATTGAATGAAGTTGGCAACAGTTTAGTTGTGTCCGCACCGAAAGTCTATATGAATATTAAAAGCAAATAGAAAAGAAAGAAAGGAAACTAGTTTATTTGGCTCAAGGTTACTTCCGTACGAAAATAAAATACATTTCAGCAACGAGAAACGTCATCATCATGCCTCGTGGAATTTGCGTTGGCACAAAGCGCATACACACCTAATTTACACACGCACACATTCACACTTCCGAAAGAATCTCCTTCTGCCGCACTGACATACTCGTCACACTTGCTGCATTTTAGTTAGAAGACTCGGTGCTGCACAGAGCGGTGCGGCTTGTCGCTTCATCGACGTGTTTTCTATAAATCAAAGCTAAAACGTCTGGAATTGCAAAAGTTCTCTTTTATTTGCGTCAAGCAAAGTGTAAAACGTGTCAACTATGTCGCCGTAGTCGCTGCTGTCGACAATGGTTTGAATGCCGTCGAGCACCGCGCACATGCTGTCAGTAGAGCAGGCTGCGCGGCAGTGTATCATGGCGTCTGCCAATAATAGACATGCACAAGCCATCGTAGACGAGTACCAGACCGCCTTAGAGCTACTGGGTTCATTTGAATGTGTGCTCGTGCGACAAGGCTAGACGAGGCGCACCAAATTTGTTTTTATGGTCGTTGGCACAGTGGGATGTTTTAGTTTCAAGTCAAAAAAGAGGCCTCATAAAAGTAAGTGCGATCCGTGATAGGAGCCGAAAGTTTCAGATTGCCAATATGGCAATCCTTTCTTGAACATGAATCCGCTACATTCGGTGCCTTGTACTGAGAAAAGGGCTATCGCCAAAAACAGTGGTCTCTCCAGGAGTCGTGCACTTGTTTCACTAAATGGTTAGGTAAAGTTAGGTTGGTTGGCAGCTGTCCTGTTAAAGAACAGCCCACTTAGGCATATTTATGTTGATCCGTTGTGTTACCACATACTCATCCAGTTATTTAGCAAAAAGCTGCAACAAAAACACATTGATGCTGGAAATTTCCTTCATTGAATCAAATACTGGCGAACCGAATATATATGCATCTTCCTCGCAAAGGCTGGACATCTGAGCATAGGATGATTACATCTCGTCGTCTTCCACACAGCTAGGGCTGCTGAGGTTGTGCAGTATATCAATTGGTACCGCGCTATGAATAGATGAGCATTTGTTGATCCGCCGAGAGCTTGATGCCAACAACGGGCCAAAAAGACCTCCACACACGGCAAGAGATGGTGTCGGCCCTACGTCTGCTAAGCTTTCGAGAGACCTGCCTCTCTAGAAGGAGAGGGCAAGTTGCCAGCGGAATCCCAAATCCTTCACTTACAAAACAAGTTCAATTCGCCCGTGCCTACCCATGTCATATAGTTTTTATCCAAATGTAGTACGACGCCACCGCGTGAGGTCAAACAATAAATCACAGCCCTCAAACTCACGGCGGCAGAGCTTAGCGCTTTAATAACCTCTTCCGCCTTGGAGGTACAACACTCGCTGAGTCGACAATCCGTTTGGGAAAAACCGAAAGGAGACAGGAGTTACATATGATCCATCAAGCAGGAGAGGCGTAGACAAAAGCGCGGGGCTACAAAATTTCTAAGATCATGTGCAAAGCCTACTATATTAGACTCACAAAGCGGTTTATATCTCTGAAGAGAGAAGACTTAAGGTTCACGATTGGCATACTGACTGCCTTCTGATGTCACATGCTTATAATTAGGTCTCGTCAGCAAGGGCACGAAGTGTGATCTGCAGGAAAAAAACGGTTGAGCACGTTCTGTGTTCGTGTCCTGCGCTCGCCAGGTCAAGGCTCCAGCTATTAGGGGCGGCAGAGCTGCCATATCTCGAGACAGGAATTAAGAAGTGTCCTAGAAAACTGCTAGTATTTGCCAGAGGAGGACGGAGTTATTCTATAACATATGTCCTGGCAGCTGATCGGTTTGGTCGTCAAACACGTTCTGGTTACACTTTGGATACATTCAGTCTATGCGGGGTCTTTATTGGCCGGCGTTCAACCTAACCTAACCACACTTGACGGGAGCCCCTGCGTTTGGCAACCACCCCTCGACAGCAGTACAATCCACCAAAGCCTTTCTAGCAGGAAAGAAAGAAACATCTCGCCTTTTTCTGAGCCGTCGCTCCGACGAATTAACAACTACTCGGGTAGTCAAGAGGCAATGAAAGCTCTGAGCTCGACTGTGGTGCTATCGAAGGAGGCGTGGTATTGAAAAATAAAATTAATACTGAGATCTACGATTAGGATTAGGTTCTAGGCATAACATTATGTCCAAATGGGTACAATTGAACAGGCGAGCTGTATGGAGTTCAGAGCAACGCTGGTCACTTGTAGTCTGCTCTTGTGCAGATGGGCAACGAGTCACTAAGCAAATGCTGCAGAGACACATATTATAATAACGTAGCGAAATTCTTCCGAAAATATTTGGAAGGATGTTTTTGCAGGCGGTCATAATAATCATACTTTGTCCCACTCCTCCTTTGAAGGGTACCTAATATTCTTAGACAGGCAGTCAATATGCTGGACTCGCTTATTCGACTGTTTCTTAAACCGTCACTGGATATAGGTTGCATTGAACACCTTTTTTCTTTCTCCTTTTTAAAACGGTCCGATCCGTGTCGTAGGGGAGGTGGTGGGGAAAGTAACATTGGAACTAAAGTTTATTTTGGGCAAGATTATCAAATATTTGCCGTCACCTTTTATGGAATGAACAATTTTACTGAAGATGGCACAACTAAATTATCCAGCCATCAGATTAGGCACTATTGTTGACACCTTCTCTAGTTTCGTCGGCCATCTTTGTAGCAAAACTTTTCCAGGTATGTGTGTAGAATAAGATTTTTATCAAAAGATTTCCTATAAATTGACCACAGTACAGCGCCATGGCAGAGACGTTTCTTTGTCTATTAAAAATGAGACAAGAATTTATGCGCCTCGAATTTCGTAAGTAACGGCACAAAGAAAAACACATAGCAACAAGAACGGAGCAAAATCAAAAGTTTCATATGAAGAGAATAAAAAAATTATATAAAATTTTAGGAAAAACAATTACAGGAACTAACATAGAAAAAAATTGTTTGGCAAATTAAAAGGACTGCAGTAATTAAGACGTATGTGTGAATCTATTTTTAAATTACTTTCAAAAACGAGCTACGCAAGAGAGTGGCACAGCAGATGCTGAACGTTTTCCTCCTCTGCAATATATCTACTGTTGCGGCTTTGGTCGTTAAATCCGATGTCCATCCAAGCGATGTAACTACCTATCAAACAGCGACCTGTGAGAATCATTACCAGGAACAATAGCCTTGACTTATTCAGGCTCAAAAGAGTATTAGTGAAGCGTTTATCATACGAGGCCAAACCAACCTTGAGGAGTTACATGCTTAAAGTGATTGTGCTGGCATAGAATTTAAAATAGGGCATAGGTATACCTAGCAAACCAAGGGAAGGATGTAGGCGGTCGTACCCCATTTGGCCAGCACATAAACTCTAAAGTTGCATTTAATATCCCGTGGAGTACATGACCCACCGGTAAATAAAGCTGATTCTGAAGTTTTTGGCTGTCTCATTAGAAGATCTGGGGCATTCAGTGATCGGTTTTGTGTTGTAGACACAATATATCAAGGCTTTTATCGTGGCCTGGCTGTCCTGACTGACGTATAGCACTGGGTATTTCTAATATTTCCATATAATAGACGTTACATTGGTCGGGAAGGCGAAAGAATATATCTTGTCCCCGATTCAGCGAAAATATACTACCCTTACCTTGCCATCAAGCCGAAATTCATCGACAAATATTGTGACGAATATTAGCATCACTAAGCTGCTACTAAATAAATCCACAACAACAATAAAGCAGCCACTTTATGTAGAAGGTGACGAAGAGATATCTCAAACACACAAATACATATGTAGTCATCAGCCGAAGTAATTATTCACACATATGCACGCATATGGCTATGGGAGAGATGTGGACTACAGATATACATGTATATAGCTGGTAACTAACCAAGCATGACATACAACCGTTCGTGAAATTACTAGACCTTAGGAGAAATAGGTGAACGAGGAAACCGAGAGTATAAAAGCAGCGCAAGCTAAGTAATAACTAATCAGTTTGATTTAAACACGCAATTAGTTGTGAAGTATAAGTGTTATTGTGAAATACTCTCAAAGTAGTCTAATAAAGACCATTTTGCATTACTCTATATTGGAGTTGTTTATTCGACAATTTAGCGATTTTAAGGTTTGCAGTAGGTGTATAATAACAAGGATTTCCCAAAATTCGTTACAATATGCTGAGGGCGGCCTGAATAGCATGCCGCCTATTTACACTTTCTTGTCGAATAGGAAAAGACACTGTGTAAATATTGCTGTCGATTTCTCTTATTTGCAGGCCTGCGATAATGGCTATTTCTTTCGCCAACAGATCCAGTGATTGTAGGTTTAGCGCTCCGTCGGAATGGCGCGCTTATGCAGAATTCCAAACGCCTCTGAACTTTTTGCAAGCGTTTAAAGTTCCTTTGGTAAGCGCCGGCCACTAAATCAGAACAACGTACAGTAGAATTGGGCGAACACTGGCTTTATAGATCCAATTAACTGCTTCGAGAGTTGTCGATTTCTTTACTCTTCTGAGCAGAACCGGTTAGGTTTTCTCCGAGTTGACTCCGAGTCCTAAACTTCTTGCTCAGTTACATATTGTAGATAATGCCATCTTCATTAGCTTGCAGATGTTAAGAGGGAATTTGTGTGCTTATTAACATAAATATCGTCCGCTAATGCATACGCCTCCACGAGTTGTAGTAATTGGTTTACGGTCACCACGCAAAGTATCAGAAATGGAACAGCTCTTTGCGGGTACCTCTATTTATAAGTGTATGGAACTCGTGTTAATTTTCTTGCATCTGCGATTTTGCCACAGTACAAACAGCTTTTCTATTTTATCATTGGTCAGTCAGAGTCACGAATATATATCGCTGCGATTTTCAAGCCGCAGTCACAAATCACGTTGCTCCTAAAAAAATCGCCGTTTCTGCAAACTCTACTTCAAATGCTTAATTCTGCCTAATTGTTCTTAATTTTTTTCTGGTTAAAAAAGCTCTTTAAATTTAACTTCAACTAAACTTTAAATGCTCAGTAAAAGCAGCAGGCAATACAAATGTAAAAAATCACGACACCCGCATATATATCAAACATTTAGCGCAATCACGTAAACGGAAATTTGTATTTCCTAAAAATTCTCTACCGGTTTGGTTCGGAAATTTGCTTCACTGCACCAATAGTACACTTACAAACACATACAAATAAACACATGTTCAAAGGTGTACTGGTCTATAAAATAATTTCCTTGTAGCTTTCATTACCAGCCGTAAAACCTATAATAGCATAACGCTCACTATTTTAGAATATAAAGGACGAATGCATTTAAGGACTTTCAAGTCTAAGCGAACAGGAATAAACGCAAAGAGAAGTATTTTTGATAAAAAAAAATGCAAAATAATGATGGAAGACGAATATATAGAAGTGAGAAATAACAAGTAAGGAAGGCTAAGTTCGGGTGTAACCGAACATAACATACTCAGTTGAGAGCTATGGAGACAAAATAAGGAAAATCAATCTGGGGTAACCCTGGAATGTGGTTGTATAACATGTGTATCAAATGAAAGGTATTAAAGAGTATTTTAAGAGAGAATAGGCCATAGTTCTATGGATGAACGCCATTTAGGGATATCGCCATAAAGGTAGACCAGGGCTGACTCTAGAATTTGTTTGTACGATATGGGTATCAAATGAAAGGTGTTACTGAGCATTTTAAGAGGGAGTGGGCCTTAGGTCTATCGGTGGACGCCTTTTCGAGATGTCCCCATTAAGGTGGACCAGGGGTGATTCTATAATGTGTTTGTACGATATGGGTATCAAATGAAAGCTGTTAATGAGTATTTTGAAAAGGAGTGATCCTTAGTTCCATAGGTGGACGCCGTTTCGAGATATCGCCATAAAGGTGGACCAGGGGTGTCTCTAGAATGTGTTTGTACGATATGGGAATCAAATGAAAGGTGTTACTGAGCATTTTAAGAGGGAGTGGGCATTAGGTCTATAGGTGGACGCCTTTTCGAGATATCGCCATTAGGGTGGGCCAGGGGTGACTCTAGAATGTTTGTACGGTATGGGTATCAAACGAAAGGTGTTACTGAGCATTTTAAGAGGGAGTGGGCATGAGGTCTATAGGTGGACGCCTTTTCGAGATATCGTCATTAGGGTGGGCCAGGGGTGACTCTAGAATGTGTTTGTACGATATGTGCATCAAACGAAAGGTGTTACTGAGCATTTTAAGAGGGAGTGGGCATTAGGTCTATAGGTGGACGCCCTTTCGAGATATCGCCATTAGGGTGGGCCAGGGGTGACTCTAGAATGTTTGTACGATATGGGTATCAAACGAAAGGTGTTACTGAGCATTTTAAGAGGGAGTGGGCATTAGGTCTATAGGTGGACGCCTTTTCGAGATATCGCCATTAGGGTGGGCCAGGGGTGACTCTAGAATGTGTTTGTACGATATGGGTATCAAATGAAAGGTGGTAAGGAGTATTTTAAAAGGGAGTAATCCTTAGTTCTATAGGTGGACGCCTTTTCGAGATATCGCCATAAAGGTGGACCAAGGGTGACTCTAGAATGTTTGTACGATATGGGTATCAAACGAAAGGTGTTACTGAGCATTTTAAGAGGGAGTGGGCATTAGGTCTATAGGTGGACGCCTTTTCGAGATATCGCCATTAGGGTGGGCCAGGGTGACTCTAGAATGTGTTTGTACGATATGGGTATCAAATGAAAGGTGGTAATGAGTATTTTAAAAGGGAGTAATCCTTAGTTCTATAGGTGGACGCCTTTTCGAGATATCGCCATTAGGGTGGGCCAGGGTGACTCTAGAATGTTTGTACGATATGGGTATCAAACGAAAGGTGTTACTGAGCATTTTAAGAGGGAGGGGCATTAGTCTATAGGTGGACGCCTTTTCGAGATATCGCCATTAGGGTGGGCCAGGGGTGACTCTAGAATGTTTGTACGATATGGGTATCAAACGAAAGGTGTTACTGAGCATTTTAAGAGGGAGTGGGCATTAGGTCTATAGGTGGACGCCTTTTCGAGATATCGCCATTAGGGTGGGACAGGGGTGACTCTAGAATGTTTGTACGATATGGGTATCAAACGAAAGGTGTTACTGAGCATTTTAAGAGGGAGTGTACATTAGGTCTATAGGTGGACGCCTTTTCGAGATATCGCCATTAGGGTGGGCCAGGGGTGACTCTAGAATGTTTGTACGATATGGGTATCAAACGAAAGGTGTTACTGAGCATTTTAAGAGGGAGTGGACATTAGGTCTATAGGTGGACGCCTTTTCGAGATATCGCCATTAGGGTGGGCCAGGGTGACTCTAGAATGTGTTTGTACGATATGGGTATCAAATGAAATGTGGTAATGAGTATTTTAAAAGGGAGTAATCCTTAGTTCTATAGGTGGACGCCTTTTCGAAATATCGCCATTAGGGTGGGCCAGGTGTGACTCTAGAATGTTTGTACGATATGGGTATCAAACGAAAGCTGTTACTGAGCATTTTAAGAGGGAGTGGGCATTAGGTCTATAGGTGGACGCCTTTTCGAGATATTGCCATTAGGGTGGGCCAGGGGTGACTCTAGAATGTTTGTACGATATGGGTATCAAACGAAAGGTGTTACTGAGCATTTTAAGAGGGAGTGGACACTAGGTCTATAGGTGGACGCCTTTTCGAGATATCGCCATTAGGGTGGGCCAGGGGTTACTCTAGAATGTTTGTACGATATGGGTATCAAACGAAAGGTGTTACTGAGCATTTTAAGAGAGAGGGGGCATTAGTTCTATAGGTGGACGCCTTTTCGAGATATCGCCATTAGGGTGGGACAGGGGTGACTCTGGTATGTGTTTGTACGATATGGATATCAAATTAAAGGTATTAATGAGGGTTTTAAAAGCGAGTGGCCCTTAGATGTATATGTGAAGGCGTTCTCGTGATATCCACCAAAATGTGGACCAGGTGATCCAGAAAATCATCTGTCGGGTACTGCTAATTTATTTATATATGCAATACCACTAACAGTATTCCTGCCAAGATTCCAAGGGCTGTTGATTTCGCCTTGTAGAACTTTTTCATTTTCTTCTACTTAATATGGTAGGTGTCACACCCATTTTACAAAGATTTTTCCAAAGTTATATTTTGCGTCAACAAACCAATCCAGTTACCATGTTTCATCCCTTTTTTCGTATTTGGTATAGAATTATGGCATTTTTTTCATTTTTCGTAATTTTCGATATCGATAAAGTGGGCGTGGTTATGGCCAGATTTCGCCCATTTTTTATACCAAGAAAAAGTGAGCTCAGGTAAGTACGTGGGCTAAGTTTAGTAAAGATATATCGGATTTTGCTCAAGTTATTGTGTTAATGGCCGAGCGGAAGGACAGACGGTGGACTGTGTATAAAAACTGGGCGTGGCTTCCACCGATTTCGCCCATTTTCACAGAGAACAGTTACCGTCATAGAATCTATGCTCCTACCAAATTTGAGAAGGATTGGTAAATTTTTGTTCGACTTATGGCAATAAAAGTATTCTAGACAAACTAAATGAAAATGGGCGGAGCCACGCCCATTTTGAAATTTTCTTTTATTTTTGTATTTTGTTGCATCATATCATTACTGGAGTTGAATTTTGACTTAATTTACTTATATACAGTAAAGATATTAAATTTTTTGTTAAAATTTGAATTTAAAAAAATTTTTTTTTAAAAAGTGGGGTGTGTTCTTAATCCAATTTTGCTAATTTTTATTTAGCACATATAGAGTAATAGTAGTAACGTTCCTGCCAAATTTCATCATGATATCTTCAACGACTGCCAAATTACAGCTTGCAAAACTTTTAAATTACCTTCTTGTAAAAGTGGGCGGGGCCACGCCCATTGTCCAAAATCTTACTAATTTTCTATTCTGCGTCATAACGTCAACCCATCTACCAAGTTTCGTCGCTTTATCTGTCTTTTGTAATGAGTTATCGCACTTTTTCGGTTTTTCGAAATTTTCGATATCGAAAAAGTGGGCGTGGTTATAGTCCGATATCGTTCATTTTAAATAGCGATCTGAGATGAGTGCTCAGGAACCTACATACCAAATTTCATCAAGATACCTCAAAATTTACTCAAGTTATCGTGTTAACGGACGGACGGACGGACGGACGGACGGACGGACATGGCTCAATCAAATTTTTTTTCGATCCTGATTATTTTGATATATGGAAGTCTATATCTATCTCGATTCCTTTATATATGTACAACCAACCGTTATCCAATCAAACTTAATATACTCTGTGAGCTCTGCTCAACTGAGTATAAAAACCAGGCATGCTTAACGAACGAAACGATATCATTTCGTTACGATAATCAACGTTAATAAACGAAACGAAGTCACTTCGTTTCGTTTATTAACGTTAAGATCGTCAAATTAACGTTAATTTGGCGTTCTTAACGTTAATAAACGAAACGAAATGACTTCGTTTCGTTTATTAACGTTGATTATCGTAACGAAATGATATCGTTTCGTTCGTTAAGCATGCCTGGTTTTTATACTCAGTTGAGCAGAGCTCACAGAGTATATTAAGTTTGATTGGATAACGGTTGGTTGTACATATATAAAGGAATCGAGATAGATATAGACTTCCATATATCAAAATAATCAGGATCGAAAAAAAATTTGATTGAGCCATGTCCGTCCGTCCGTCCGTCCGTCCGTCCGTCCGTTAACACGATAACTTGAGTAAATTTTGAGGTATCTTGATGAAATTTGGTATGTAGGTTCCTGAGCACTCATCTCAGATCGCTATTTAAAATGAACGATATCGGACTATAACCACGCCCACTTTTTCGATATCGAAAATTTCGAAAAACCGAAAAAGTGCGATAACTCATTACAAAAGACAGATAAAGCGACGAAACTTGGTAGATGGGTTGACGTTATGACGCAGAATAGAAAATTAGTAAGATTTTGGACAATGGGCGTGGCCCCGCCCACTTTTACAAGAAGGTAATTTAAAAGTTTTGCAAGCTGTAATTTGGCAGTCGTTGAAGATATCATGATGAAATTTGGCAGGAACGTTACTACTATTACTCTATATGTGCTAAATAAAAATTAGCAAAATTGGATTAAGAACACGCCCACTTTTTAAAAAAAAATTTTTTTAAATTCAAATTTTAACAAAAAATTTAATATCTTTACTGTATATAAGTAAATTAAGTCAAAATTCAACTCCAGTAATGATATGATGCAACAAAATACAAAAATAAAAGAAAATTTCAAAATGGGCGTGGCTCCGCCCATTTTCATTTAGTTTGTCTAGAATACTTTTATTGCCATAAGTCGAACAAAAATTTACCAATCCTTCTCAAATTTGGTAGGAGCATAGATTCTATGACGGTAACTGTTCTCTGTGAAAATGGGCGAAATCGGTGGAAGCCACGCCCAGTTTTTATACACAGTCCACCGTCTGTCCTTCCGCTCGGCCATTAACACAATAACTTGAGCAAAATCCGATATATCTTTACTAAACTTAGCCCACGTACTTACCTGAGCTCACTTTTTCTTGGTATAAAAAATGGGCGAAATCTGGCCATAACCACGCCCACTTTATCGATATCGAAAATTACGAAAAATGAAAAAAATGCCATAATTCTATACCAAATACGAAAAAAGGGATGAAACATGGTAACTGGATTGGTTTGTTGACGCAAAATATAACTTTGGAAAAATCTTTGTAAAATGGGTGTGACACCTACCATATTAAGTAGAAGAAAATGAAAAAGTTCTACAAGGCGAAATCAACAGCCCTTGGAATCTTGGCAGGAATACTGTTAGTGGTATTGCATATATAAATAAATTAGCAGTACCCGACAGATGATTTTCTGGATCACCTGGTCCACATTTTGGTGGATATCACGAGAACGCCTTCACATATACATCTAAGGGCCACTCGCTTTTAAAACCCTCATTAATACCTTTAATTTGATATCCATATCGTACAAACACATACCAGAGTCACCCCTGTCCCACCCTAATGGCGATATCTCGAAAAGGCGTCCACCTATAGAACTAATGCCCCCTCTCTCTTAAAATGCTAGTAACACCTTTCGTTTGATACCCATATCGTACAAACATTCTAGAGTAACCCCTGGCCCACCCTAATGGCGATATCTCGAAAAGGCGTCCACCTATAGACCTAGTGTCCACTCCCTCTTAAAATGCTCAGTAACACCTTTCGTTTGATACCCATATCGTACAAACATTCTAGAGTCACCCCTGGCCCACCCTAATGGCAATATCTCGAAAAGGCGTCCACCTATACACCTAATGCCCACTCCCTCTTAAAATGCTCAGTAACAGCTTTCGTTTGATACCCATATCGTACAAACATTCTAGAGTCACACCTGGCCCACCCTAATGGCGATATTTCGAAAAGGCGTCCACCTATAGAACTAAGGATTACTCCCTTTTAAAATACTCATTACCACCTTTCATTTGATACCCATATCGTACAAACACATTCTAGAGTCACCCTGGCCCACCCTAATGGCGATATCTCGAAAAGGCGTCCACCTATAGACCTAATGTCCACTCCCTCTTAAAATGCTCAGTAACACCTTTCGTTTGATACCCATATCGTACAAACATTCTAGAGTCACCCCTGGCCCACCCTAATGGCGATATCTCGAAAAGGCGTCCACCTATAGACCTAATGTACACTCCCTCTTAAAATGCTCAGTAACACCTTTCGTTTGATACCCATATCGTACAAACATTCTAGAGTCACCCCTGTCCCACCCTAATGGCGATATCTCGAAAAGGCGTCCACCTATAGACCTAATGCCCACTCCCTCTTAAAATGCTCAGTAACACCTTTCGTTTGATACCCATATCGTACAAACATTCTAGAGTCACCCCTGGCCCACCCTAATGGCAATATCTCGAAAAGGCGTCCACCTATAGCCTAAGTCTCTCTTAAAATGCTCAGTAACACCTTTCGTTTGATACCCATATCGTACAAACATTCTAGAGTCACACCTGGCCCACCCTAATGGCGATATCTCGAAAAGGCGTCCACCTATAGAACTAAGGATTACTCCCTTTTAAAATACTCATTACCACCTTTCATTTGATACCCATATCGTACAAACACATTCTAGAGTCATCCTGGCCCACCCTAATGGCGATATCTCGAAAAGGCGTCCACCTATAGACCTAATGCCCACTCCCTCTTAAAATGCTCAGTAACACCTTTCGTTTGATACCCATTTCGTACAAACATTCTAGAGTCACCCTTGGTCCACCTTTATGGCGATATCTCGAAAAGGCGTCCACCTATAGAACTAAGGATTACTCCCTTTTAAAATACTCTTACCACCTTTCATTTGATACCCATATCGTACAAACACATTCTAGAGTCACCCCTGGCCCACCCTAATGGCGATATCTCGAAAAGGCGTCCACCTATAGACCTAATGCCCACTCCCTCTTAAAATGCTCAGTAACACCTTTCGTTTGATACCCATATCGTACAAACATTCTAGAGTCACCCCTGGCCCACCCTAATGGCGATATCTCGAAAGGGCGTCCACCTATAGACCTAATGCCCACTCCCTCTTAAAATGCTCAGTAACACCTTTCGTTTGATGCACATTTCGTACAAACACATTCTAGAGTCACCCCTGGCCCACCCTAATGACGATATCTCGAAAAGGCGTCCACCTATAGACCTCATGCCCACTCCCTCTTAAAATGCTCAGTAACACCTTTCGTTTGATACCCATACCGTACAAACATTCTAGAGTCACCCTGGCCCACCCTAATGGCGATATCTCGAAAAGGCGTCCACCTATAGACCTAATGCCCACTCCCTCTTAAAATGCTCAGTAACACCTTTCATTTGATTCCCATATCGTACAAACACATTCTAGAGACACCCCTGGTCCACCTTTATGGCGATATCTCGAAACGGCGTCCACCTATGGAACTAAGGATCACTCCTTTTCAAAATACTCATTAACAGCTTTCATTTGATACCAATATCGTACAAACACATTATAGAATCACCCCTGGTCCACCTTAATGGGGACATCTCGAAAAGGCGTCCACCGATAGACCTAAGGCCCACTCCCTCTTAAAATGCTCAGTAACACCTTTCATTTGATACCCATATCGTACAAACAAATTCCAGAGTCAGCCCTGGTCTACCTTTATGGCG
>JARSSU010027230.1:0-25974 GCA_029619165.1 Eurosta solidaginis
GGGAAAAATTATCTATATTCAAAAATGCATGCATACATATATCCGGAACACTTTCGACAGGTTGTAGAATTATTGAAAGCATATATCTTTTATCTCACGTTCAACGTTACGATGGGAATTATTATAAAAATGCTTTAACAAAAACTGTCAAACGTGAGTCTGAAACACGATGGAGCGCCAGAATACAAGAGGTTAGGGCTAGAAAATGTAGTAGAACACTTGGAACAATTAGAAGAGGACACTAACACCACAAGTGACACCACTTCTGTTGCAAATATGCAAAATTTTAGTTTCATAACATTAGTTATTTCTGTAAGAAATCTTAAGGAGGATTGATCGGTGCAGCTCAGATTACAAGATCCGGGGATGAATTTTAGAGAAGCGTATCATGATCTTAAATCTGACTGAACTATCCTAAATTCGAGACAATCTCTTTGAATGTGAAATGTCTCGCGTTATGAAAAGTGTTCTCGATCGTCTCTAGCACCTTAACTTTAAATCTGGATTTCTCTTAGACATTGGAAATTTGTTAAACAAGGATAATAACGACTTAGAAAGAAATTGTAAGAACTTGGGGAAATTTATAATATAGATTTCGATGGAATAGAACTTTTTATAGATTATATGACTACAAAATATTACTTCGCAATAGAAAATGAATTGAACCTAAAACTCCGTTAGAATTTCTTACTTTTATAGTCTCGTATGGAGATGTTTTTCCAAACTTGCGCAGTGGAACTCAAATACTCTTGATTATCTCAGTATCAATTGTTAGCTGCGAAGGTTCATTCTGCAAATTAAAACTGATTTTGACATATTTATAATCAAAGATGGGGCAAGGTTGCATAAGTGACTAACATTAGCCAAAAAAATATTTTACCCCGGGCGCAAGAAAACCTCACTACGCTACTGGGTTATAGCAGCAGCGCCTAAACGTTGCCGATGAAGGAATTTAGCAGTTCCCGAAATGGATCTATACAACAAGCTTTGCAGTTGTCTAAAATTTTTCTTTCTTCTATTCTAATTTAAAAATTTTTTCATTTAAGGAAAATAGAATAATTATTTTTAGGCTTTGAGCTCGGTTCGAACCCGCGATCTTTTACAATCAGCAGCTGATATAACAAAAAAATTGCAAATATAATAAATCTATAAATATCGCTTTATTTCAAATAATAGATGCCCAACAAAATTTGATTTTTTAATGTATGACTAGGGTTGGGATTCTACTGGGTATTTACCATTTTTTATGGGTAAATACCAGGAAAATACCCGGAATATTTCTTTTTTGTATCTTTTTTTGGGTATTTAAAAATCATTTGAATCGAGGCTGCTTGGAATTACAATTCAGCAATTAAATTTATACGTCATTTGAAATTAAAAAATTTTCGTTTTGATTTTAAACAAAAAACCCAGCAAACACTCGGAGTCAATAATTAGTCTGAAAGGAGTCCAAACTTTGGATCGTTTGCACTCGTTACGAACTCATTTAAGAACCTGAAGTGAATGCTATATGCTCATGTTTTGCCTCTAACATAAGTCTTATACAGGCCTCCTTCCGATATCATATATGAGCCTTATTGGCGTCATATACTGCTAATTTTGAGCCTTCTAATGACACTACTTCAGGGCCATTAGGAAGAATTTTTGACATATATCCGAAGCGGAAAACATAGGGGAGAAAATTGTTGTGATAAAACTTCCATGAGGATAAGATATAAATGAAATAAGTATTAGTTGAATTAATTATTTATTTAGAATAAATTGTTGCAGAAAAATTTCTGAGTTTTTATTCCGGAGCTGCCTAGTTTACTGATTTTAATATTTTTCGTTTGTTCATAATTTCATCAAATTGGAGTTATAAAAGGCTCTAAGGTGATAACATTTTTGAAGCTGATATTTTTCGGACCCATATTGAACTCCAGAACTGTAAGAGATTGAATACACATTAACACAAAACAAAGCTACCCCTCAAATATGCTTACGGCACTCATAATTTAAGAATCCGAAACGAGTCCAAAATAAGTGGGCAATGTAGGAATCGGAAAAGCGTCGAAACGCGTAGGAGGGTTAAAGAAAATCTAATTTTTAGCCTTTTATTTAACGGCCTAAAAGCTCCTAACATAGCATGCAAACATTATCATTTATCAACAATTTATGTTCGTCACAGCGAGTTTGGAACAAATTTTGAAACTTTGTTACGACAATTTTTCATTTTAATACAAAATGAATTACATTTGTACATTATTGTTACTCTTGCTATTTTTTTTTGTTAAGCATCGACGTTTTACCGCTCATGGACGCTTCTCGACATTTTTAATGTGACCGCAAAGCTGCCACGCTCTGTGCAGGTGTGTCGAACTATATATGACCCCAAAAAGAGCTGACGATGCCTAATAAATAGGCCATATAGGTGTCAGATAATCAGAGTTAAAAATGACGCCGGAGAGTTCCAGTAGAATATAATAAGAGCTGTTTAAACGCCTTTTAAGACTTATGTCGGACTCTTATTTAGGCTAAAATGATATACGTTAATAGGCTTATACAGGACGACCATTGCAAGAAGGGAAATATATTGGTTTCGGCCTCCCAAATGAGCACGTATCGACTGCAGACGCTCCAATTTAAATATTTTTTGACTTTTTTGTGACTAAAATGTTTACTGGGCAAACTTAAATTTTTGCAACGGCATGCACTATTGGCTAAATATTTTCGAAAAACGCTTGATTACAGATTTAAACTAATTCAACCGAGAGCGTAATGGATAACTACCTACCAATATAGGATAAATTGGAGACATTTTGGCTTAAATTAGTGTGTTTGTTTTCCATATTTTCCAAAAGATTATTTTTACCCTTCTTTTGGGTAAATATTTGGATATTTACCCATTTGGGTATTTACCTCTTTCCCATCTCTATATATGACCAATAAAATAAAACAAATAAAAAAAAGTTTTAAATTCGTAAATAAATAAATAAATAATTAACGCTTCGTCACATTTGTGCAGCGCAAATAGTTTTTCACACTTAATTACAAAATCTATGCTATCATCAATAATTGAATGCACACATCATGACTATTCTTTTGCTATAAAAGTAGGAGGTCAGGCATGAGAATTGAATTGTGTGACAGTTGATTTGTGTTTTTTGAATTGGAAAGCTCGGAAATTTGTTTGCGGTGCAAAATGAAGAGCGCAGCTATTTTATTCTTGCTTGTTGGCGCTAGTTTGCAGTTAGTGGTAAGTTGATTTTCGAGGAAGAATAGATTGAGGCTGGTGATGTTGCGAAAGTTAGTTGTGCGTGTTAAAAGTTGGTATAGCTTTCTATACCCAGATGTAAATGTATATAAGGTTATTGTTACTTAAATAGTGTAATGGTGGCTTGCTAAGGTATAAAGAAATCGCGATACTTGATTCATGAAAATTGGTGAATAAAACAACTCAAATATGACTACGTGTTCTTCTGGACATTGCTAGAGCTCTCAACAATGTCTCGAAACAAGCAATCATGTACAGTTTCAACTCGATTCAGTACACCGGTCCTTAACAAATTGGACTGGCTCCATGCAGAATGATCCTTTACAATGGGAGGGTATATGCTACGCCACAAATCTGTAAACAGAGAAAGGTCGCAAGATGGGATATTATAATAAACGCTGTGGACGCTTGTCATCAACCATTTACGCAGGACTAATCCAAATCAATGCTTAGACTGTTGAGCGGCAGATGTCTACCAACAATCAGCTTTCTGATGGATCAGGCGCTTCAAAAGTGCATGCTTGGGCATCTAACGTCGGGTTAGATAGATAGATAATTAATTGAGGATCGCACTGCGACCATTGGTCTATTGTGCCCTCATCTTCTTCACAGCACCTCATCCAAGCCGACATCCCTGATGAACCCTAGCAGTTCACCTGGCTTGAGGGATTTAATATGAGAATGCTCTGGCCATGGTGAGCTCAACTTCGCCCAGCGTCTTGAGATTGCGTCACATTCCAGGAGGATATAGCCCGCCGTTTCCGCTGATGGATCACAAAATCGACACGTGTTGTTTGATAGTATGCCCCAGCTTTCTGCATGTGGTCTGTTCAGTCTACAATGTCCTGTAAGAATAGCTGTTAGGATTCTTAGGTTATCTTTCGAGAGGCCTATTAATGCCCTATATCGAGTTGTACTGTAACCCCCTAATAGCAATTTAGATTGTCTCAGGCCTGGCATATTGCGTCAGTGTTGTATAGTAAAATATTAAGCGTTGGGCGCGTGAAATTTCTAAAAATGTTAGGCGTAGCATAAACTTATTAAGGTTCAGTTGGTCTTTATATGACTATCAACAGAAATTTGACGCGTCCAACTCTTATATTTAATTGTCTGATCAACGCTCTAGATTGATGAGAAGTGTGATGACTAGTACCTAGGACCTACCTAATTATTTTCTAGCTTTTAGTATTATTATTACTTCATGTAAGTATTGTTTTCAATAAAACCGTTTAACTTAGGACTCTTTGCTGACAATTTGTTACAATCTAAGGCCTCAATACACAATACTTCCTAAGACTTTACTCGACTCTGCGCCACGTATGCTTGTCCCTCCTCCAACTCCAAAATATTTTGATGTCACTTCTACCGGACTGTATGTAATATTTCTTCCAAATATGGACCAATCGGACTACAAATACGATTTTTTTAATATCTCGATCCCTGCACCACCTAGCGGCGATTTTTCATATGTCGCTTTCTATTCTTGTATGTATTATGTGTTCCAAATATGTAACCAAATCGGCCCTAAAATACTGATTTTTTTGAATATCTCGATCCTTGCGCCACCTAGCTGCGATTTTTTTCTTATTATTGCATTGTCATCGGGTTCTAAACTATAATCCAAATTTCAAGCTTGTAGCTTTCTGAAAGTTACTTAAATTTTAATTACAAAATTCGTGCCAGCCTGTCAAGTCAAGCTAAATATAACTGTTTAAAAAAGGACACTTAAGACGGCACAAGGCCGAAACCTTGGTTGTATTTAATCCATCTTTGACAGTTAAAATCGCTTAAATATACATACATTCACTTTTCATCTACCAATTCATTTTTTATCTTTGGTCTTCAGTTTTCAGATCCAATTCCAGGTTTCTACGTAGCAATTCCTTCACTTTATGGGTCGCCTGTAGGTGCACAACACGCAGGTTGTGTTGGTAGGAATAATAGACGCGGACAACGTCCTCAAGGTGGTGTGGCGGTGCAACTAATGTCACGACAACGCCGGCGCCAGCAGGAAGATAGATTTAAGAAAGTTTGACCGATCGAGATCATATGCGAAATATATTACTTACTTAATTTTTTTTTCGAAAAAAAATCAAATCCAACTGATATACCAATAAAATGAGCATTTAAAATATTTGTTTTACTTTTTACGGTCTTGAGCTAACGCGTTGAAAAAGCCAGCTCTGGCGCCCTCCAAAAACGAATGAGGTAAGAGAGGCATGAGCCAAAAAGTAAGCACAACCCGCCACGTCTAAAAAGGCAATGCACCTGTGTGAGTTTTCTGTCTGCAACTGTGGGATAGCACTGATCGAGAATCTACTAGAGCTAAAAAAATGTACCAATACGCAATAGCAACATCAGACACTATTACCCAATGTCAAATAACTTCCAAGTGGAACGTTACGTGAGGTTGATAACATGCTTGGTTAGACGGGATCGGCATGTTTTAATCCTACTCGAATGGTATCTGCAAGTAAATGGATTTACGCTGCGCCGAGAAGCTTTTTAATGACAGACTAACGCTCGGAGTTTTTGCCGATCCACTGCCGAGTGGCGACACCACTTTGGCAAAGGCTTTCGGAATTAAAAAATTGTATTTTAATCCAGGATCTTCGGTTCAGAGAGCACTAGACCTTGGAAGAAAACCCTACCACCACAATGTGGCGGCCGTGGGTTGGGAACAAAAGGGGAGCTCATAATTCAAGGTATCACATCGAAACTAATGCATTTTCGATTGAGCTAATTTCCTAGTCAAACAAAACAGACAATTCAAACTAGAAGCAGTGCATAAGTCTCCTTAGTGGGCTTTCCGTTACAAACACGACATTGGGCTGTATTTTTCTCTCACTGTAATATAAGAAATAGTTAGAAAACCGAATATATAGAATTTAAGAAGCACAGCATAATTACGGAGCTGTCGATGCAGCAAAGGGGAAGTCAGGGTATAAACTGTGACACA
Organism: Eurosta solidaginis; assembly: GCA_029619165.1. NCBI lineage: Eukaryota > Metazoa > Arthropoda > Insecta > Diptera > Tephritidae > Eurosta > Eurosta solidaginis. The sequence continues at coordinate 6,213 of JARSSU010027230.1, forward strand.
ATATGTAAAAATATGTATATCAGCTACCAAACCCTGCTTCGTTTAACTATGATTCCATCTGGCATTCTAATAACTTGGGAGTTATAAACACCGTTGTATTGTATTTTCCTCTATTGAAATTATTCCATCGGTCTCTTGCAGTCTTTTCGTTGATATTACTCTCAATATCACTCTTTTTATTTCCGTTTTCTCCTCCTCTTCTTCTTCTTATAATTCTTCCCCTTACCCTTCCTTTCACTCTTCTTCTTTCTCTGCCCCTTCACCTGCCGCTTCCTCTTCCTATATCTCTTTATCTTCACTTCCACTTCCTTTTGGTCTTTGTCTTCATCTCCCTCTTCATTTCCGTCTTTACCCAAATCTTCACTGTAGTCTCCATCTTCATTTTCACCAGAATCTTCATCATTTTCTTTTTCATCTTCCTCTTCTTGTTATTCATCTTTATCTTTATCTTCATCTCCATTTTCATCTTCATCTACATCTTCATCTCCATCTTCATCTTAAACTTCATCTTCACCTCAACCTCCACCTCCACCAGCATTTTCATTTTCATCTTCGCCTCATCTTTATTTTCATCTTCATCTTTATATTCACTTTGCTCTTCATCCGTCTTCATCTTTATATTCATCTTCACCTCCAACTTCGTCTTCATCTTCATTGTTATCTTCATCTTTATCTGTGTCTTCATCCTCATCCGCATCTTCTGCTTCTTCTTCATCTTCATCTTCCTATTCATCTTCAGTTTCATTTTATTCTTCATCTTCACCTCCATCACCTGCTTCATTTTCGTCTTCATCTTCATCTCCACTCACTTGCATCTTCATTTTCATCTTCGTCCTCATCTTCATCTTCATTTTCATCTTATCTTCATAATCATCTATATCTTCATCTTCATTTTCATCTTTATCTTCATTTTCGTTTTCATAATCATCTCTATCTTAACTCCATATTCATCTTCGTCTTCATCTTTATCTTTCTCTTTCTCTTCATCTTCATATTTATCTTCATTCCAACTTAGTATTCATCTCCATCTTCATTGCTGTCTTCATCTTCAACGGTATCTTTATGTCCGTCTTCATCTTCATCTGCATCTTCTTCATCGTCATCTTCCTTTTCATCTTCATCTTCATATTCATCTTCATCTTCATTTCATCATCATAATCCTCCTCCTCTTTTTTTCCCATTTCTCTTTATCATTCCTCTACTCTTCTTCGTATTTTTATTTTTCTTTGCGTTTTATTCCTCCCTCTCTCCCTCTCCCTTTACATCTTCCTCCTCCTATTTTTTTCTTCCATTTCTCTTTATCTTTCTTCTTCTCTTCTTCATATTTTTCTTTTCTTTTGCGTTTTCTTTCTCCCCTCTCCCTCTCCCTTTTCCACTCTCTCTTCCATTTTCACTTTGTCACTTCTGCTCTTCCTCCCTCTCCTTTTCTGCATATCATTATCTCTTCAGTTCGTTTTCCCTTTGCGCTTCACTCCTTAACCTCCCCCCTTCTCATACCGGATATTTTCTTTTCATTTTTCTGTGCACCTATTCCCCTCTTTTTTTCTCTCTTACACACCCTGTACCATTCCTCTTCTATATTGACTCTTCTTCCACTTCTTAATCCTTCCCTTTTCCCTCCCTTCCTTCTCTTGTTTGATCTCCTCCTTTCACGTCTCGCGCTTCTTTTCCCACATTCATTCTTTCGCGCACCCCTATTTCTTCTTTCCGCTCCTCCCCTGTCATAGTACTCACCTCCCTCTATCCCTTAACCTATACTCGAAAAATTCTTTCAATTTCTTTCAGCCTATATCAAACATTTAACAATCAATTGTCCTTTCAATTAACCTCTGACACTTGGCTAACCACAATGACTTGCTTTAAATGGAAAGTCACAAGAAGTTATGCGACAACAATACAATAATTTATTTAAAAAGCCACTCATAATTCTACAGCTTATCAACACCATCATAATAAATAGACAAAATTAAGGCGCGGAATTTTAATTACATAATTTGATGAATGCAAGCAGGATAACAAATGCAAAAACAAATACAAGTATGGAATTGTTATGGATGATAGTAATGATGAGTAGAAAATAACAGAATATAGAAATAAAAAAATGAAATGAAGAAATTGTGGTGTATTTAAGGGGTACGTGGTGAAGTAGTACGGAAAGCGTAAAACCTGTGGAAAAAGAGCGTAGCATAAAAATCAACGTTGACCAAAACCAGATAAGACAATTTTAATAGAAAAGCGCACGCGAATCCAGCAAACGTAAGCGAAAGTGTGAGTGTTGAGTGTCGTTGTATGTGTGCTTAGTGGGTGCAACCTGCACGCACTCAAAGAAGGGAAAAAACTCAAAACAAAGTAACAAATGACAGTAATAACAATAATTATGAATTTTATCCGATTAAAAAGGTAAATACAATAACATATGCACATATACGTACGCACACACACATAAACGAATTACACAGCAAAAAAAGGTATAAACGACTATGAGATATAAGGTAAAGTGTGGCACTGATCCTATCCTATATGGATAACTTTCTATTACAACCCGAGTTCTCTGAAATAAAATTAAAATTTTTCAAAAACAGTATTTTGCGCGTTTATTCGCTGCGAACCAAACGTTTGAAAACGCGTACAGCGAGAGCATTCCACCACATTCGTTGAGTTAGATCAGATGGTGAAAAATGTCTGCATTATTAAGCAATCCTACTTGTATATTTAAGTATGTTGGTATTTATTTGCATTTAATCTCCTTTTGATTTCGGCATCACCTACACATTTATGCAACACAACCGATTAAAGCCCATACATCTTTTGAAACATACTCTTCTTTCTATTGCAACCCGAATCCCTCTGAACTAAAATTTTAATTCTTCAAAAACAGCAGTTTACGTGTTTGTTCGCTGCGAACCAAACGTTTAGTTTAGCATTCCACCACATTCGTTGAATTAGATAAAATTGTGAAAAAGGCCCGCTTTCTTAAGCAATCCTACAAGATTTAGTCTATGTCCCCAAATCTACTTAGTCGATTTCGTTAGAATTTTCAATACAGTTGCACAGTTTTCCTGCCAAGTTTGTTGGCAAGTGGAGCAGAGACCGTTATGTTCCTAAAAATCATATTAGGATGCGGCTACGACATTGGTAGCTTCCTGCTAGATTAGGACACACACATCGAAAATGTTGCGGAAATTTTGACAGAGGAAACGAGAGAAGGAAGGAGCGAGATCGAAATAGAGGTCGAATCAAGAAAGAAAGTTAGAGCGAGCGGAGAAGGGAAAAGGAGAGAAGTAAGTGAGAGAATGAAAACAAGAAGGCAGAGAAAAATACGGAGAGGAAGAAATTGTCGCAGAGAATGAAAAAGTGATAGGACTCAGCGATGAAATGGAAGAGGAAAATGAGTGAGGTAAGAAGGTAGAGTGGGAAAAAGAGGGTGGAGTGAGCAATAGAAAATTCTTAAAAGTAAAGATAAACCAAAGTAAGGACACAACGTCATCAGAACTGGGTCTGTAAGTAGACCATTGTACTCTCTTTAAAGTTGCATAGTAAGGACTATGAGTTGTAATGCCTAGTACGTAGGAACTTCATACTGGCGTCTACTGGGTCTGTTAGTAAACCATTTTACTCTCTTTAATGTCGTATTGTAAGTGCTATGCGGATATTGGCTCTTTTGAAGGAACTTCATACTGGCCAAATGGGTTTCTATAGGTCTTACAAGGTTTGCATTGAAAAACGTTGACTTTCATGGCAAGATTTGGCTTATTTTAGATAATTCTTATGTAAATCCTACTTAACATTGCGTATGCTTTTATTCATATATGCAATTTGGGCACACTGAGGATAATTGTTTTAATCTAAGCCTTACTTAAGCCTTTACCATACCTATAAGGATTATATGCGGCTTTTATCTGCCTAATAATCTTACATATAAAGTTTGCTCTCTATAAGAAATTTTCTTATAATAAAACTCTACTTTGCATGGGTTGTCATCATATACAAAAATGTGGGCTCTAGGAGAGAAGTAGTTTTATGTAAGCGCCTTCTGTAGGCCTCACTTTACATGGCTTCTACTTTATACACACAGTTGTCTCTCAGCGAGGTATTAACTTAGATCAGGGCTCTTCGAAACTGTAACTGTGTGACTGTTAGTACGAGTATTATTATCGTGGTGGTAGTGGCGTAGTCGTTGATCAACGAGCATAGCAGAAAGATGTACGCACGCATTGTTTGCTAACATTTCTAAAATATTTCGTAAATATGCTGTGAAAATAACATAGCAATCCACGTGAATCAAATGTGACTTAGATATGCCTTATTCGATGTATTCTCTTAGCGAGTATAAATTAATTTTTTTGTTGGGCGCATACTCACGCCTACCTATGAGCATTTAAAAAATTTAATGACAACAGTAAAAATTTACATTCTTTACGCTCTTCTCTTAAAAAAAATCGTGTTGCTATGCATTCCTTAATTTTATATACATTTTTTTGTCGAATTTCGAATGCGTGAGCGGTAACAATTAATCCTTATCTAATTTACTTCAGCACATATACACCCTTACACGTGTATACACATTCACACACATATATGCCAATGCATTAAATGCCACTTCAATGGCAAATTACGCTACAATGACAACAACAAAACATGGGTGCGTGTCATAAAATTCAATTATTGTGACACCAGGTAATTATCCTGGCGAAGCTCCGCCTTTCAACATTTTGAAGCTCTTCAGTATTTCTTCATCCTTCAACTTCGAATAGTTCATAACGACGTGCGTTGTTTCTACTTACAATGCAATAAGTAAAATTTCTATGTTCTTCCTCATTTGTCATTACTTTTACTTAACTTTTGCTATCTAATAACTTTTCATTTTTTATGGGCGTGCTTAGGCTTTGGTATCGCGCCCGCGTGATAAGCCACTTTTATGGTCTTACTACCATACTCGTCTCTGGAATTTAACAAATTCTTATTGTAACTCATACCGAAAAGGAAAATCAGTTGAAAGTGCTCTTCACGAGGTAGTCAGGATCATTAAGAAATCATTGGCAAGCCTCCTCGACATTGACAATGCCTTCAATAACGTTGAAACGCAGTCTTCAAGGCACTTATGCGATTACGAACCCAATGCCCTGTAGTCGCATAGATCGATACTATGCTCGGGAGTGGGGTCGTTCACACTATTTTTGAACTTGATCAGTAAAATGGCTAACAGGAACACCACTCAGGGTGCCGTGCTATTGCCTCTTCTTTGAATACTTGTGGTTAATGAAAGTGTTAGTATTTTCCTGCCACCGATTTGTATGCTCAACAGGGGTTGGGAGTAAAGCCAACAAAAGCGGAACTTATCCTGTTCACAAGAAAAACAAAAATCCCCTCCTTTAACTTACCGAGGCTAGACGGCACCACGATAAGTCTCTCTTCTGAAGCCAATATCGAGTATCGTGTCTCCAAATTAACCTTGAAAGTGAACGCTAAGGTGAGATCAAAGAAAGCTCTGGCAGCATGCTTCATCTGCAAAATTACTTTTGGGGATTGTCACCGCATATCATCCATTGCGTGTATAATACAATCATTGAACCGATAACAGAGGGCCGAGATTATTCCAAGGCTAGCATGCCTCACTCAGTGAGCGGCGCACCTCAGGAAGTGCTAAAGGCACCTTTGCACTCGATGCGTCTACAATGATTTTTTCAGGGATTGGCCAAAAGAGGGGCCCTACGAATAAGCGATTCCAACATGTCCGTATTGTAAAGTACAGCCCAGCAAATGCAACCCTGCTGATATTAACAAGAATGCATACCTGCATTCATAGAGAAGATGTACTAAAATATATTTATACAAAACCGCGACTAACTTCTATATATGAAGGGCGTCACTAGATAAGTTTAAACCAACGAAGAACGATCTGGAAAACTGAATAAGCTGAGCAAAAATTAAAATAAACAGATATATTAAATAAAAACCCTTTAAAAATCGAGTTTTTATATCTCAGGTGTGAGGACAAATCCATATAATCAACTTAATAAGAAAAAACGCAAATATGTCGAATCCGAAAGAAAGGAGTTGAAAAAAGTACTTGCCGATGCAGGTGCCGAATTTCCACCAACAGCAACTCCCAAACAGTTGCGCAAATTACTAGAGGACATTGTTGGGAAGAAATCATGCAGTATGCAAGATGATAATCCCAATGCGAAAGAAACTGACGATTTTGAAGAAATTGCCGATGCCGTGAACTATAACTCTGCCGCCCATAACACCACTGACGTTAACGTCGACGCCGCTGCTGCCAACACTGCTGCTCACAATGCTTCTGACGCTCATATTGCCGAAAATAATGTTGCTGCCACTATGTTGCTAACAATAATATTGCCGTTCATACGGTTGCTGCCGTTCACAGCGTTGCTACAACCAAAAGTTCCGTCTATAATTCCGCTGCCGCTAACCTACACCATGCCGTTAATGCTGTTAATACGGATGACAATGCCATTTGTTCTGCCGCTATTGCCACTCGCCCGCTCGATCTTGCTGAAGAAATACCAAATGTTAAGCAAGTGGTACCAAGGATAATCAACTTAGATGAAGACGTTGCAGATCTCAGGAAGCGAATAGAGTTATTGTCGCTCATGAAGAAAATAGAAGAACTTGAGTGCCAGGTTACACTAAAAACAAGCGTCGGCCAGATTATGGTGAAATCGAGCATACGCTCCCCAAATTTAATGGTGACGACGTAGCGTATTCTGTTAACCATTTCCTACGGGACCTCGAAGAAATATTAGACTCTACAGGTGCCGATGATAATTTTAGGTTGCTCTCTCTTCGGCGCTCGTTAACCGGAACGGCAAAGGTGTTCCTTACAACTACCACGGCGCGCAATACGCTGCATTGCGGAGGCATTAGTGGCTGAGTTGATATAGCAGTATCAAGGCAAGAGGTTTACAAAATGCTTGCCCAGAGGCGATGGAAAAAGAGAAAATATTCCTTACACTGCTATATCTTGAACATGCAGGCACTCGCAAAGCGTGCAAATATTACGGAAACTGAAGTAATCGATTTTATAATCGATCGTGTTGGTACTTCGGTCCCGAACGTTCATATTTTGTTGACGGCACGTATGCTAGACGAAATGAAGATGTTGATTGCAAGATATCAAAACAAATTCCTTTTAAATAACGTAATGGGAGCGAACCCGAGACCGCCATCAGCGGCAAAACAGTCGACAACAAATCAGAAGTCTATTGGTGGCAAATCAAGAAACGAACAAAGCCTATGCTTTAATTGTTCGCGTACCGGGCACACGAAGCCCAGTTGTCCATACCCGCTGCGCCCAGATGGATCATGCTTTCGGTGTTGGCGAATGGGGCACGACCAGCGGTCATGTCCAAATCCAGCGAAAGTGCTCAAACCTCGGGAGGTGGCTTTCGTATCTGATGACGCCGAATATGATGACGCTTTTGTAATGGACGTTGTGGCAGCGCGCTGCCCTCAAGTGGCCCAATGAAACCAGGCTAATCCTGTTCACGCGATCGATTTATATATATATATAATAACTATTTTTTATTTTGCCGAGTCTTTGATGGGCAGCGGTTTGTCAAGCGTCACGATCTGAGACTGCTCAGCTACAGAAGAAATTTCATCAGCCAAGCGTAATACTTAAAGAGAACAGAAGCAAACGTATTATACATTAATTTAGAGAGGTGAGAACAATCTTTTTTATAGAAAAAAGGGAGTCCGAGCTATCAAATGTGTTGAGTGAGAGTTATAATCTTGGCATAAACGCCGAAAAGGTTCATTTTGTTCGAAATTCGTTCTACATTGTTTCAGCAGAAGAGGTTTGAAGTGTCTCGATGTCCGAGAGGGAACGCAAAAGTTCACTTCATTCAGAAGGAATGGGCTCGAAATTGATCATCTAGTTTGTCATAAACTACTCACACCAAGCATTCCCTCGACTAGCAAGAGTGACGCTTAGCATATGATCAAGCGTCAATCGACTAGTGTAAGTGGAAGATAGTTAAAGAGTCATGGAAACGTTTCTTAAGGATATAGTAAAATTGGTTTTTATATTGATCTCGAGGACTGTCTGCATGGACTTGATAGCGCGGCGTTCAGAATACTCGAGCCGTCTTCTACTAGGGCCTACTATGTTGTAAAAGATGCTTAGTTAGTCAGGGTCGTTAAATTCTTTTGACCACCGTTTAGCATATCCAAAAACACCTTTGCCTCTCGCTGTCAGCACTAATATGAGTTGAGCTAAGTTTGGAGTCATCATGACTCCAAGTCAATACAATTTTATTACAGTTTCTAGACTATAGTTGTGTAATTGTATATGAAGCTGGCGCAGTACTCTCCGAGGAGACACATGAATTCGACATTTTTTGAGATTGAGCGCTGTCATATATGTAATTTACATTGCACCAGAGTAACAAGTGGTTTAAATCGTTCACAGCACGCATGTTCCTCAACGACGCCATGACTTGAATACTACATGTCATGCGTACATCAAGATTTGTAGTATTTTTTGTACGTTATATCGTCTGAGGGCTACAACAAGATACAGCATCGGACCAAGATGGCTGCCTGAGGAACACATCAGAAGACGAACAGTGCCGACCCAGAAAGTGTATTTTTAGGAGTTACTTCGTGCGTTCGATAACCAAGATACGAAGAAATCCAACATATAAGACGGGGTTGAAAAACCGAGTTGACTGAAGCATGAATAAGTAATCGGGTGTGATGACTTTGTCGAAAGCTTTACCTGAAATCGGTTGTAAATACATCAGTGTGAAGGCCTTTCTAATCCATTAGAAACGTGGCGTGGTAATTCTAGTAATTGGTGATAGGTGATTTGCCCACAGAACCCATGCTGCGAGCTGTGCATATGGGGGAAATAGTGGAATGTTAGGTGGTGGGTAAAACAATAGGCCTCAAATACTTTGGGAAGCGGATAACTTTGCTATACCCGTAGTTTTCTATTGAAAGGACCGCTCCATTTTTATGAAGCCGGAATAAGAAAAGATCATCCATAATGTGAGGAAAACGCCAATAAATTAAAGATAATTAAATAAATCTGTTAGCGGCTGATAGACGTTTGCGGCCCATTTTTTAAGAAAGTGTGTCGGGATCGGTCGGGGCCGTATGAAATGATACTTTAAAGTTTTTAAATAAGATTAATACCATATTTCTGAAGATATAATGGAAGCTCTGATTGAATAACCTGAATCAATATGGTATGGGTATTCATTAGGGTGTGAAACGTGGTCTAATAGAGTAATTTGATTTGAAAAATTCCGCAAAGAAGTCCGGCGCTCTCGTGATCATCGCTGTGAAATATTATCTTGTGGAATTTCATGGAATGAGGGAAAACCCTTTCACCTGGGGGGCTGTTTTAGGTTTAACGAATCCGTTAAACTGCCTTCGGGGTGAAAGCGATATTCTTTCATTTTAAAAAGATAAGCTTTGTAACACTTTGTTCAATTGAAAATACTTGCAGCGTTAGAATGAGTACTGTAAGTAATGGTTATGTAAACCCGTCTTTGTGAACAACTGAAAGACGAGACTTTTCTATTCTTTAAAAATTTTCAGCTCTTTAGTGAACCAATACTTGGCTTGTATCGGAATGTACAACAAATCAGCCTAGGGTACTATTTTCAAAAAGACCAGTAAAAATGGTATGTAAAAAGTGAGAAACTCTTTGCCTTCACAATCAGCATCAAAATGTTGGCCACACTATCGAGATAGATCACGATTTAATTTTTTAAATTGGCCTTCGCAACGTCGAAGACGATAAACTGAGTAGTATCGTTATTTCCGCTGTTCAAGCATAATTTACAAAACTTCAGTAAACTTATGAGGGAAGGGTGGTTGGTAAGGCTTCCTTCAGGTTCAATAATGGGTTCGCATCGGACTAATGGAATATTCTAGATCATCATCACAAAGGATAAATCCAACACTCTTCCGAATTATTCGATTGGATGTGAGGGTTGAAGGCACAGCTCAGACATTCGGTCTAAAAATTCATTGTTGGAAGACTGTGACGAAACTGGTACGATATTAACGTCAAGAGATGCACCATGATATGTGTGTGCATACTTGAAGTCACCCAAGACATAATGGAATCGGAAGGCTTTAGCATCGATAACAGTTCTGTAGCAAGGAAATGTGCTCATATAAACGCACAGTTCAGAACTGGCGGGATATAACAGTTGGCCAATAAATGTGATCTTTGCTAGTTGTGTCGCGTATGCACAGAACTCAGTTGTATCGGTGGCGGTTACGCAATCTCTCAGAGGGCTATTGAAGAGTGTACAGCAAGCAGAAGCATCCACCTGTTCAGGCGGTCATTTCGATATATCTGGTAGTCATTACAGAGGATCTCTGAGTTAAAAACATGAGGTTCAGCAGGCTCGTTAAAGCAATTATATCGTTAGCTTGAGTAAATGATTTAAACACAGTTTCTGTTAACTTGTGTTAAGTCTCTAACATTTGGTAAAGTATATCTAAGCAGATTTTCGTTCAGTTGACTCAGTGTTATTTTAACAGGGATCTTTGCAAGTTGGAACACATCTCTATCCGCCTATATTCAATTCCCGCACAAGTGCCCCAGAGGGCCAAAATCGTTACTCAAGCTAGTGCAAAATGCGTCAATAGGTGCATCTAATCTAAAGGAAGATACGTTTTCTTTCATAACTAAATTCAATTTCCGAATGTTACGTCATGATGGTTTTCCTTTTTGAGAAGATATACGTGATTCAGATCCTCCTCAGTAGTATCCTCTGGAATCTTGACACGATATCGATTTGTTAGAGGGACTACAACCAACTTCCTAGTTCAGGCTCAGTCGCCTGAGAACGGTTTGCAGGTTCAATATTTTGTCTAGCCGCTATAGTTTCGTTGGAGGTTCGAGCCCAGTTGAAGCCATAAACCAAAGGACCATAAGCGAAGGACAAAGCCTCACCTGTCAAATATATGTGCCTACGTATTCACATTTGTAAAAGGAGCCGTAACGCGTAGGTTGATAGGCTATAATCAATGTGATTCACTCCAAGGGACTAGTTTTGGATAGGGCCGCGCAACTTTAGGAAATGTCAACCCGGGAGACTTGGGTGTTGAAGGATGAAGTGTGAAAGTCAAAATTAACATTTCAGACGCTTTGTATAGTTTCGCAAATAAACAACAGATGTTTGAATGTAAGCCCGAGTGATTTTTCAAACCCTTCTCATACGTACATATATCCTCAACTTAAGTATGAGAAAAGAATCTTTTCAAAGCGGTGTTTATGCCCCTAGAACTTACTAAAGGATTTTGCATCACTGATTTAGCTTATTCTTTCAGCCAATCGCAATATAAAATTCTTTAAAAAATCGGCACTTTTTTTGCGTAATTTGCTTTTTTTAACAACTTGAGGGCAATATGAAAACATGTTCGACTTGGGTAATTTTATTTGAATTTATTGTTCATTATTAATATTTTGAATGCAAAGTGAGCATATAAATTTATTATATAACCTTTCTTTTAGTTTTTTGTTTTAATAACTTGGTGAATTGGGTGATGCAAAGTCCGTGTTAAGCTGACATCGAAAGCGCCTGTTTTTGTATACTCAGTTGAGCAGAGCTCACAGAGTATATTAACTTTGATTGGATAACGGTTTGTTGTACAGGTATAAAGGAATCGAGATAGATATAGACTTCCATATATCAAAATTATCAGTATCGAAAAAAAATTTTATTGAGCCATGTCCGTCCGTCCGTCTGTCCGTTAACACGATAACTTGAGTAAATTTTGAGGTATCTTGATGAAATTTGGTATGTAGGTGCCTGGGCACTCGTCTCAGACCTCTATTTAAAATGAAAGATATCGGACTATAACCACGCCCACTTTCGATATCGAAAATTTCGAAAAACCGAAGAAGTCCGATAACTCATTACCAAAGACGGATAAAGCGATGAAACTTGGTAGGTGAGTTGAACTTATGACGCAGAATAGAAAATTAGTAAAATTCTTGACAATAGGCGTGGCACCGCCCACTTCTAAAAGAAGGTAATTTAAAAGTTTTGCAAGCTGTAATTTGGCAGTCGTTAAAGATATTATGATGAAATTTGGCAGGAGGGTTACTCCTATTACTATATGAATGCTTAATAAGAATTAGCAAAATCGGAGAACGACCACGCTCACTTAAAAAAAAATTTTTTTAAAGTCAAATTTTAACAAAAAATTTAATATCTTTACAGTATATCAGTAAATTATGTTAACATTCGACTCCAGTAATGATATGGTGCTATAAAGTACAAAAATAAAAGAAAATTTCAAAATGGGCGTGGCTGCGCCCTTTTTCATTTAATTTGTCTAAGATACTTTTTAAGCCATAAGTCGAAACAAAAATTTACCAATCCTTGTGAAATTTGGTAGGGGCTTAGATTCTAGGACGATAACTGTTTTCTGTGAAAAAGGGCGAAATCGGTTGAAGCCACGCCCAGTTTTTATACACAGTCGACCGTCTTCCTTCCGCTCGGCCGTTAACACGATAACTTGAGCAAAAATCGGTATATCTTTACTAAACTCAGTTCACGTACTTATCTGAACTGACTTTGTATTGGTGTAAAAAATGGCCGAAATCCGACTATGACTACGCCCACTTTTTCAATATCGAAAGTTACGAAAAATGAAAAAAATACCATAACTCCATACCAAATACGAAAAAAGGGATGAAACATGGTAATAGGATTGGTTTATTGACGCAAAATATAACTTTAGAAAAAAACTTTGCAAAATGGGTGTGACACATACCATATTGAGTACAAGAAAATGAAAAAGTTCTGTAGGGCGAAATCAAAAGCCCTTGGAATCTTGGTAGGAATGCTGTTCGTGGTATTACATATATAAATATACATATATAAATAAGCGGTACCCGACAGATGATGTTCTGTGTCACCCTGGTCCACATTTTGGTCAATATCTCGGAAACGCCTTCACATATACAACTACCACCACTCCCTTTTAAAATATTCATTAACACCTTTCATTTGATACCCATATCGTACAAACAAACTCTAGAGTCACCCCTGGTCCACCTTTATGACGATATCTGGAAAAGGCGTCCACCTATAGAACTAAGGCCACTCCCTTTTAATATACTCATTAACACCTTTCATTTGATACCCATATCAAACAAATTCTAGAGTCACCCCTCGTCCACCTTTATGGCGATATCTCGAAAAGGCGTCCACCTATAGAACTAAGGCCCACTCCCTTTTAAAATACTCATTAACACCTTTCATTTGATACCCATATCGTACAAACAAATTCTAGAGTCACCCCTGGTCCACCTTTATGGCGATATCTCGAAAAGGCGTCCACCTATAGAACTAAGGCCCACTCCCTTTTAAAATACTAATTAACACCTTTCATTTGATACCCATATCGTACAAACAAATTCTAGAGTCACCCCTGGTCCACCTTTATGGCGATATCTCGAAAAGGCGTCCACCTATAGAACTAAGGCCCACACCCTTTTAAAATAGTCATTAACACCCTTCATTTGATACCCATATCGTACAAACAAATTCTAGAGTCACCCCTGGTCCACCTTTATGGCGATATCTCGAAAAGGCGTCCACCTATAGAACTAAGGCCCACTCCCTTTTAAAATACTCATTAACACCTTTCATTTGATACCCATATCGTAAAACAAATTCTAGAGTCACCCCTGGTCCACCTTTATGGCGATATCTCGAAAAGCGTCCACCTATAGAACTAAGCCCACACCCTTTTACAATAGTCATTAACACCCTTCATTTGATACACATATCGTACAAATAAATTCTAGAGTCAGCCCGGTCCACCTTTATGGCGATATCCCTAAATGGCGTCACTCATAGAAACTATGGCCTACTCCCTCTTAAAATACTCTTTAATACCTTCCATTTGATACACATGTCATACAAGCACATTCCAGGGTTACCCTAGGTTCATTTTCCTACATGGTGATTTTCCCTTATTTTGTCTCCATAGCTCTCAGCTGAGTATGTAATGTTCGGTTACACCCGAACTTAGCCTTCCTTACTTGTTTTTAAATAACTTTTGAACAGTTAGAAAGAGTTAAATTTCGCAATTAGTTTCTTATAACTGACAGTGAAGCGCATCCGTTGATGCCACTTTCGACCATATCCGACCAATTTTCGACAGTCCTAAACGAGTAGAAAATATAGCCCCCAGCGGGTAAGGGGGTAAGGATATACCCGCGGTAGGTATGCCTGTCGTAAGAGGCGACTAAAATACCAGATTCAAGGGGTGTGTAGCGCAACCCTTCAGGTTGCCAGCGCAATATATAGCTTCTCCAAACCTAATTGTCAACCTCACCTATCTGCGGCGAATCCTGTTTCACTAACAGACGAGGCTCTGGCGACCCCAAGCTCCTCATGGAACTTGGGGGTGGGGAGGGAGGGGATGGCCTGAAGGTTTAATGTGGCCACATAAATCGTTCCCGAGATGGTCGGGCTAGCACCTTAATGGTGCTGTGTTACCGGAGCGTACCAGATCTGTATCCGCAAAGGACCATCACATCGATAACACTGCACAAAGCCTTCGGGAGCAACCTTATCGCTACAACAACAACAACAACAACAACAGTAGAAAATATAGTAACGCGCCGGACGCCGCCGCCACGCCGATAATTTTGACATTCGGCGGCGGCGTGCGAAAAACGACAAAAATCGTCGGCGTACATCGCTAATACCCACATTCTCTATAGGGATGGCAGTATATATCCTCAGATGTTTACTACCGTTCGCGATAGGGAGACCCCGCGATGGTTTTGGTGAGTTTTGCTGTTGTCGATGCTGACAGGATATTGATCCGGTACATTCCGAAAAATACCACCATTAAGATACTTGCCCGACCATCTTGGGAAACCACGTTGAACCTTCTACCCCCTTTCCGAAAGGAACTTGGGGTGGTCCCATCCTTGCTTGTGAAATAAATAGGATTCGTTGGCTCATGTTTTTTATCTACCTCTATATTTTTATTCATATCTTCATATTTTGCATTTGCCAAATAACATTAATTTACTTTCATTCCCTTCCAGATCGTAAAAAGGATTTGGTTAAGCTGCAGGCCGGCGAATACGTTTCTCTGGGAAAAGTTGAGTCCGAATTGAAAACGTGTCCTCTTGTGGAGAATATCTGCGTTTACGGTGATCCATCTAAACAATTTACAGTGGCATTGATAGTTCCAAATCAGAAGCATCTGGATGAACTAGCGGAGCGAAATGGTTTGCAGGGTAAATCATTTGAGGAATTATGCGCGTCAGCGGCTATGGAGAAGGCAGTTATTAAGGAAATTGCCGAACATGCTCAAAAGTGTAAGTGCAAAAAAATAAAATAAAAAAAAACTTCCAAAAGAATTATGTTTATCGAATTTTCGTGTTAAAGACGGGTTGCTATTCATGTGAGAATAGTGCCGACGAATCCACTTACCAAATTTCAGTAAAATAACTTAAATATTTTAAAGTTGTTATGCCTGAAGACAGACAATCGGACTAACGGACGGACATGGCTTAGTCAACTTTTTTGCTTTATTGCTGTTTCTCATATTAAATTTTAATAAAAATGCAATTCAGATGTGTCAAGTTGTCGTCCCACTTGGGCAATTCACAAGAGTGTCATATGCATGTAAAACTTGAAGATTTGAGTTGTTTCTATGGTTTCCAATATAAAACTTGATTAAAGCATACGGCGAATAAAAGACCTTGTGAATTGCCTAATTATTTCTTTATTTATTTTTAAAAATTTTAAAGGATTTTCCAAAAAAATCTTAACAGATTAGCGGTTTCATAAATTTAGATTTGTCAATCCTTTTTACGATGTATTTAAATACGACACATAGAAATTTAAGAGGTCATCTGAACTACCTAAATAACTTAGCACATCTGGTAAACGTGGGCTGTTGAATTGTACTTTTCATTTTAATTTTATATGAGAATCAACAACAGAGCCTATATGAGCCGTTTATTTTGGAAGTGGTATAAGTCATTTCATGTCGTTTAAGTTCAGGGGTAATTTGTTGGTATCTCTCCTCGCCTCCTGCTTGTTAGAGTCCATTAACCAAAAGATGCAATTCTTATTATTAGTATATAATTGTAGAACCATCTATATATGCGTTCGTTCAGCAATAACAATGCGTTCAAGACCATGAGTTGAAAATGACTTATACCACTTTCAAAATAAACGGCTCATATAATGAATTTCATATCAAAACCTATAAAAGGCACATTTTAAACCCGACCGCCTCAGATTTTGATGAAATTTTGCATAGAGGTACACTTTACCTACACAAACACCACCTTGTTTTTAGAAATTGCGTTTGTGAAGAATGGGTGAAAAATGACGGTAATAGGTACTTTTGAGCTGTGTTAACGACGGAATGGCTCAACCGATTTCAAAGATCTTGGTACCATTGGAAAGGTATTCAGATCGGCTTTCGAAAACATTCTAAAAAATTTTTAGTACACTAAAAAATTTTTTTTCTAAAATAAAATTTTAAACTTGAAAAAAACTTCAAAGGCCAAGTGTTTTAAAATAAAATATATTTTTTAGAAAGGTCTATTTAATGTATATAACATGTCCAAAAACTAAAATGGTGCATTTTTAATTTTTTTTTAATTTTAAGTAAATGCATCTCTTTATATTTTGATATCATGGTAATTTTGAGCTGTGACAACTACGGAAAGGTATTCTAATCGGCTATAGAATTCGTACACTGAGAAAATATTTAATACACTGAAAAGCATTTTTTTGTTTTTTAAATGCTTGATCTTTGTAATTTTTTTCCAAGTTTAGTTTTTTAAAAACTTAAAAAAAAATGTATTTTCAAAAAAATTGAAATTCTTACAGAATACGTTTTCGAAAGCCTATTTGAATACCTTTCTAATGGTACCAAGATCTTGGAAATCGGTTGAGCCATTCCGTCGTTAACACAGCTCAAAAGTACCTATTACCGCCATTTTTCACAACTTTGACACCTTGCCACGCCCACAATTTTTCAAAAATATAATTTCTAAAAAGGTTTTGTTTGTATAGGTAAAGTGTACCTGTATCAAAATCTGAGGGGGTCGGGTTCAATGCATATCGGTTTTAATATGAAATTCATCATAATCATAAAACATGTGGAGAATAGGCGACCTTATAAATTGCCTAATTTATTTTACAAAAACAACAAACCCGGTCTGGAACACAATTGATTTACATATCGCTAGCACACCAGTAAAGATACAATTTTTACATCAATGATTTTCGGTTTTATTTTAACATTTACCATCCAGGCAAATTACAAAAGTTTGAAGTACCCGCAGCTATTACGCTCTGCAAAGAGGTTTGGTCACCGGATATGGGTCTCGTTACGGCCGCTTTCAAATTGAAACGCAAGGAAATACAAGATAAATATCAGCATGACATCAATCGCATGTACGCTTCATGAAAATCAATGTATTGATTTGATGTTGCGGGAGAAGTAAATTAAAAGCGTACATTCTTCCGTTGCGCATGCAGAGTTTTTCGTAAAAGGAAATTAATTTCAATATTTTCCAAATTGTAGAAAAGAGGTTACAGCTAAATAATAAACTAACTGGCTGCTCATTGGCTACGGAAAATTGTACAATTTAGATTAGCAAGAACGAAATTAGTGACGAAGGTGAAGAAGGTGAAAAAGGCAAACAAGAAAGAGGACGAGAGTAGCAGCGTTTGTGTTGCATAAAATTATAAACAGCAGACAAAAAATGAGACCACTCAATAAAGTTCTGACAGAACACAATTTCTAACTATAATTATTAGTATATATAAATGATATTTTTTTTTGTAAATTATAATTATTAAATATAATGGAAGTTGTAATGTGTTTTTAGGTGCGTTATTACGTTTATATTTATATTGTGTAATGAGTTGGAGAAAAAAAGTTAACTATTTGAATGCTGATTTATTTAATTATAATTAATATGTATGTACTACTATATAAAACTACTTTGCGACTAGAGGATATTTTTCAATAATTATAAAAATAAACAGTTAAATAAGTGACAAGTGCAACGATAAATGGGCGCTTCCAATTTTTTAATGGAAGCAAGCAACATGTTACAAATTAAAATATAGGATTGGCTATGGAGTAGCACATTGAATTTGGCCCTTGTTTAATCTTAGCTTGTGTTTAGTTTTAAGTAAATTTTATGATAAGACTAGCAAAAATTTTAATTTTATTTTGCAAACATTAAACTTATTTAATAAATATTGAGTTAATGACGCATAAAAAATAATTAAAATTTAAAAGTCAATAATAAATAGCAGAGCAAAATGTTTCAGAAAATAAACACAATTACAGGAGATGTGAAATGGAGCGCACGAACGGACAATCCATTAACGCATGCTCAGCTGATATAAGTGTTTAACATTTTTTTAGAATTTTGTCAAGTAAAAGAAATATTTTTGCTAATTACTAAGCACTGCATAAACTTGTAAATATTCATAAAACATGTGTACGTGTACAGGTAAAAACAAATAATAACCAATAAAGTCAAATTTAAATTAAATAACTGAAATAAAAATAAGTTGTTTAAGTGTTAACTGCGTAAAAGACTTTTATTTTGTGTTCATTCAAAAACACAAACGTTTGATATAAAGTTCCATCATTAGCCCTTCAAGGCAAAAATGGGAATTATCGGTACACAAATGACTTACTTAACTTTTGTTTCGCATTAGCAAGCCACCTATTTGTAGATTAACCCACAATTTGATTCAAAGTTCCATCACTAAGACGACTAAACCGATTATTGTGTAAATCTTTTAAATTTTTGTAGTTGCGTTATGTAGCTACTGACTTTTAGATTAAGCCACCATTTGACTCAAGGTTCTATTGTTAACGGTTGAGGCGCTAAGTGGATTAATCGGTTTTTCGATATTTTCTGTTCCTTTTGGGCATATCTCCTGAACCGTCAATGATGGAGCCCTTCATCCAATTGTGTCTTAATCTACGTGTAGGCGGATATATGACACGAAAATAATTTTTAGAAAATCTTGCTTGGTTCAAGAAATATAGAGCAATTTAGATGCTGGGTCATTTGCGTACAGATAAATTCCCATTTTAGCCTTGAAGGCTTAATGATGGAACTGTATAACAGATTGTGGATTGATCAACAGGTGGATACATATGTATATATTGCAAAAACAAAAACTTTGTCATTTGGCTTGGTTCAAGAAATATACACAAAGGAACAGTAGTTATCGATACACCGATTAATCCACTTAGCAACTTAACCGTTAAGGGTAGAACCTTGAAACAAATTGTGGATCAATCTACGTTAGGTAGCTATATGAATGCAAATAAAAAACCTTTGAATTATGCTTTGTTCAAGAGATATACACAAAAATCAGTCGGTAGTCAGCACTGATTGATCAACCGATAAATCGCACGTAGAAATTGAACTATTAGTGATGGAACCTTAAATCACATTGTGCCTTAATCTAAAAGTAGGTAGATATATCACACGGAAAAAAGTTTAGAAAATCTTGCTTGATTCAAGAGATTTAGGGCAATTTGGGTGTTGGATCATTTGTGAACCGATAAATTCCAATTTTCGCCTTGAAGGTTAACGATGGAACATACTAATGATTGTTTGGCGACCTTTTAAAAAGGTAAACATGTTAATGATGGGACTGATAAAAAATTATGGATTAATCTACGAGTGGGTAGCTACATGCTTCAAAAACAATAAACTTTGTCATTTGGCTTG
>JARSSU010027231.1:0-24959 GCA_029619165.1 Eurosta solidaginis
GCCCCATTTGAGTACTTTAGCAAGGTAGGTGGTAGTTGGGCAATGAGTGGTGAGAATCTTTCAAAAGAACATTTATTTTCGTAATTTCCGGTTGCAATTAATTCGTTGGCTGACCAAAGAGTAAAACGAGTTTCCGTGGATATTAACTTTAAAAAGCGCTACAGTATCCCAGACCTAATGGCACAATTCCGAAGCAGCTCTCGCTCCGAGTTGAACTTTGGCTCCGAGTATTGCAATCAGGTTAAAGTCACCATAATTAAAAAGGCATGAAAAGCTCTCAGTCTCAGCCAAAGATTTTTGGCCGAGAAGCCTGTCCTGGCTTCTGTTAAAGCAGTCAATCCTTTTTTGGAGCGCTTTTCGATCTTTGGACATGTTGTAAATGTTTTGCGAAACTTATCGCAGAGAGCTTGTGCAGGTTCTTCTCTTGATATCTATGGAACTTTCAATAATATCCTGCCGACTACCGACAAAGCGTGTGATTTATTTATTAAACGACTGCTTGGCGGCATGACGGGCACAGAGGAGTAGAACGAATTACTGCAAGATCTTGAATGCAGGAGCCACCAATTGGTGACCTATGCTGTCGGCCTGGCAAACCGCTTAAGTTTGAAGTTCCCGAACACCAAGCAGGACCTCCTCATACCTGGGAAACGGTGGATAGGTGGTCTAAATCCTATAAAATAAATGTACACAAATGGTCGTAAAAGCTTGATTTAGAAGACATTACCAGAAAAGTCTCATGGACTGTTGGTAGTGTGGAGCGCATTAGACACGGTTTCGGATATCAAAAACCTGGAACCTGTAAGTCTCAGCATCACGCGGAAGTTTAGGCTGCCCAACCATTGCAGTGTATTTCAAACCGAAGTAACCACATATGCGTTAAATATAGAGAAGAATGAGGAGGGATAAGGCTCTACTCGTTTTTAGGTAAGTGGTGCTTATCTCAAACGCCAAGAGTCTCGGTTTTACTTTGAGATGCCATTTTTTTGGTATATGGTATGTCTTATCAGAACCAGAAATAAATTCAAGAAGCTAATATCTGTCACTCTTCCACTCTTCTAATTTTTTTCTCTGTATTCCTTTTTCTCTCCAGTTTCTCCCAAACTCTATTCCTTTCTCTCACTTTATCGCGATACCCTTCACTCTCCCTTAACTTCATCTATCTCTCTTGAGGGTAATTCCCTCTCTCTCTGTTTCAATCTCTACCTCTTTCTTCTTGCCTTCCCCACCCCGCTCAAATCACGTTCCCACATTGCCGTTTTGCTCTCACTTTTCATCTGTCCTTCACATTATCTATATTTATTATTTCGCTCTCTTGCCCTTTATTTCAATTTCTGTTCCTCACCCTCCTTTTTCTCCCTTCCCTCTCCGTCTCACTATTTCGCTATAACCTATCCCTATAATTTTCCTTGTAATTGTACATCTTCTATCAGGGAGGACCCCTTCTCTCTTAGGGTCATGCTTTCGCTCCCAATTTTCTATCCTCTCAACCCTTACATTTACATCAACTTTCAGTCTTACCCTTTACCTCTACCTCTTACCTGTTTCAAACGAACAATACTCGCCGCAGAAGCGAATCATCTCAAATCGTGCGAAGCAAATTTTAACTTCGAAAGTTATATAATTTCGTTAGCATTTACTTTATTTTGTTTAATTTGTTTCCATCGTTCTTAGCATTAACGAAAACGATAAAAAAACTTAAAAATTATTATTTGCATTCGAATTAGCGTATAATTATACTCAGTGAGCAGAGCTCACACTCACTTTGATTGGATAACGGTTGGTTGTACAGGTATAAAGGAATCGAGATAGATATAGACTTCCATATATCAAAATCATCAGTATCGAAAAAAAATTTGATTGAGCCATGTCCGTCCGTCCGTCCGTCTGCCCGTTAACACGATAACTTGAGTAAATTTTGAGGGTATCTTGACGAAATTTGGTATGTAGGTTCCTGGGCACACATCTCAGATCGCTATTTAAAATGAACGATATCGGACTATAACCACGCCCACTTTTCGATATCGAAAATTTCGAAAAAACCGAAAAAGTGCATTAATTCATACCAAAGACGGTTAAAGCGATGAAACTTGGTAGGTGAGTTCAACTTATGACGCAAAATAGAAAATTTGTAAAATTTTGGACAATGGGCGTGGCACCGCCCACTTTTAAAAGAAGGTAATTTTAAAGTTTTGTAAGCTGTAATTTGGCAGTCGTTGAAGATATTATGATGAAATTTGGCAGGAACGTTACTCCTGTTACTATATGTATGCTTAATAAAAGTAACACAAATCGGAGAACGACCACGCCCACTTTAAAAAAATTTTTTTTAAAGTCAAATTTTAACAAAAAATTTAATATCTTTACAGTATATAAGTAAATTATGTCAACGTTCAACCCCAGTAATGATATGGTGCAACAAAATACAAAAATAAAAGAAAATTCCAAAATGGGCGTGGCTCCGCCCTTTTTCATTTAATTTGTCTAGGATACTTTTAATGCTATAAGTCGAACAAAAATTAACCAATCCTTGTGAAATTGGTAGGGGCTTAGATTCTAGGACGATAACTGTTTTCTGTGAAAAGGGCGAAATCGGTTTAAGCCGCGCCCAGTTTTTATACGCAGTCGACCGTCTATCCTTCCGCTCGACCTTTAACAAGATAACTGGAGCAAAAATCGATATATCTTTAGTAAACTCAGTTCACGTACTTATCTGAACTCACTTTGTATTGGTATAAAAAATGGCCGAAATCCGACTAAGACCACGCCCACTTTTTCGATATCGAAAATTTCGAAAAATTCCATAATTCTATACCAAATATGAAAAAAGGAATGAAACATGGTAATTGGATTGGCTTATTGACGCAAAATGTAACTTTAGAAAAAACTTTGTAAAATGGGTGTGACACCTACCATATTAGGTAGAAGAAAATGAAAAAGTTCTGCGGGCGAAATCAAAAGCCCTTGGAATCTTGGCAGGAATACTGCTCGTGATATTACATATATAAATAAATTAGCGGTACCCGACAGATGATGTTCTGGGTCACCCTATTCCACATATTGGTCGATATCTTGAAAACACATTCACATATACAACTACCACCACTCCCTTTTAAAACCCCCATTAATACCTTTAATTTGATACCCATATCATACAAGCACATTATAGAGCCACCCCTGGTCCACCTTTATGGCGACATATTGAAAACTCGTCCACCTATAGAACTAAAGCCCCTTCCAATTTTAAAACACTCATTAACACCTTTCATTTGATACCCATAACGTACAAACAAATTCTAGAGTCACCCCTGGTCCACCTTTATGACGATATCTCGAAAAGGCGTCCACCTATAGAACTAAGGCCCACTCCCTTTTAAAATACTCATTAACACCTTTCATTTGATACCCATATCGTACAAACAAATTCTAGAGTCACCCCTGCTCCACCTTTATGGCGTTATCTCGAAAAGACGTCCACCTATAAAACTGATGCCCTCTCCCTTTTAAAATACTCATTACCACCTTTCATTTGATACCCATATCGTACAAACAAATTCTGGAGTCAGCCCTAGTCTACCTTTATGGCGATACCCCTAAATGGCGTCCAACTATAGAACTATGGCCCACTCCTCTTAAAATACTCTTTAATATCTTCCATTTGATACACATGTCATACAAACACATACCAGGGTTACCCTCGGTTCATTTTCCTACATGGTGATTTCCCTTATTTTGTCTTCCATAGCTCTCAGCTGAGTATGTAATATTCGGTTACACCCGAACTTAGCCTTCCTTACTGCAATTGAAAATTTACTATATAACGATTTTAGTATGTATAATTTTTTGATTATTTATTAAGATAATTTTTTCTATTTATAAAATTTGTATAATTCATTCTATACAAGATTTCAAGTATATTTTGTCTATGACTTAAAATACAGTTACTTATACCACGTTTATACTATGTATGTCGTTATGATGAAGCTTTTTCGATATTAAAGACATTTCCTGTGAATTTTTCAAAGGAAGGCACTGCGCAGAGTAGATTTTTTTGTTTTTCTTTTTTAATACAAATTCGTATACATAACTATTCTTTTTTTGAAGTTTCGTAATTGAAATTTTTTTAATATAATTTGGTTAAAAATTTTTTATAGTTCATTTTTAGTTAGAGTTATAAGGAGCTTTTAGAGAAATAATTTTTTTCTATTTAGATTGGTAAGATTTTCTGTGATTTATTTTGAAGATATTAATTGTTTTAAATTATTTTCTCTTTAGATATTTAATTTTCAAATGTATTTCGATTTTATTTTCGCAATTTACAGATAATTTTCCATCTACAAATTTTGTACATGAACTCACAAGTTTATCGTGATGTTGATCAGAGAGCAATGTCGAGGACTGATCAGCTCTTTAAAGTAAAACGAGCTTCGAAAGCTCTGTTGGTTCTCAGTAGCTGAAACCTTTAACTTTTTCTAATTTACTTATTCAGATTCCCTAACTTACTTTATAACAGGAAGTTGTTGTTGGGAAGATGTAATAATTGGAAGTTTCATGGAAATTGATATAATTTACACTTATGCAGTTAACAACGTAATTTTTGTTATTGGAACGATTTTCCGTAATGCATTGTAAAATGCTGTGCCATCTTCAGTGCCAGTTTTTGTTCGGGCCTGCGCTGCGATTGTCGCTGCCTAAACTGATTCGTTGTCGCGCCAGCATTAAAACGAATGGTTTGATATTATTTGGCTCAATTAGTTTGTTCCACACTATACCCCAACCTTTAAGTCTCTCTGCTGCACTCTGTAATATATTTTCACTTTCGTCTTCCTTAAATTTAGAATCGGAAGGTTACGCGTCATTATGCCGTACTCTCTGTTGTCTTAGCTGTTGGCGCAGCATTGGCGGCTATTCTGGCTGCAGTAGCAGCTGCTGCTGCTGCTACTTGTGCTTGACGGCGCTCTTCTTCCATTTCCAACTTCTCAACTTTCTTGATTTTACTTAATTTTCCTGTAAAGAAAAGAGCGTATAAGTGAAGCTTGCGAACAAACTCTCAATCACACTCACTTGCACATTTCAACATAATTGTACCCCACCAAATGGACCAACCCCAGCCGACAAAACAGAATAGCACACAAAACAGTTGCGCCCACCGAAACGATTATGTTAATGATGAAGGAACCAAAACGTGCTTTGGCGCTGTCATATTGCGAGAAACGTGGTATGCCCAATGCAGAGACAAAATATGCCAGAGAATAAAGTGCCTGCGGGTGCAAGAGAAGTTTTTTATTAAAAGTGAGAAAATATTTGGTCGTTTCCTTGAACTAAACTCACCCAATCCAGGAACAACGGTATTACAGATGGCGCAAAACCAGGCTAAAGAGAGCGGCAGCACCGGTATGGCACCCTTCATTTTAGAGTTATATTCCACTAGGTCCACATGCAGCTTACGACGAGTATCCTGTGTGTAAGAATCAAGGATAAGTTTTGAGTTAAATTCTGCTTAAACTTTACCGTTGAAAATGTATATATTAAAATCACCTCACTTGGTGGTGGTGGCGCTTTGATGCTAGCACGACGAGATTCGCTCGGATTCGGCACATTTTTGCGGCGACAACATAGCAGTTTACTCCAAAAACGTTTACAGCAGCCCCTCCAAGTAAAAATAAAATTTATTTGTTTATTAAAGGGAGAAACAAAGAGAGCGGAGGCAAAAAGAGAATGGGAAAGGGCTAGAGAGAGATAGTGGTAAAAAAAGAGATAGAAATCTGTATAGAAAGAAATACTCACTGTGAATGCTCCATATTAGTTGAGGTTGCGCCTTCCAACACGGATGCATCAGTAGCAGCAATACCACTTTCCGGTCTTGCCAGGCCACTGAACCAGCTGGTGAAACAGTCGAGCCAATAGTAGCGCCGCGACCACCCTTCTTTCGCCTGCATGGTATACAAAAACAACATTTCTTTAATTCGGTTTCATCACCTGTTGTGGGGTCCACTTTATTAACGCGCCTGCAGCAAAATAACGTGCTCATACACAGACCGCATTTGCCCTTCTTTTGGGTGTGTTGCTACCCGCTGCTGTTTCCATCTTCTTTGCTGCCGTCATTTTAGCGTGCTCATCCGACACACTGACCGCCGGCTGCTTACGACAAATTTTACAACAATTTAATTTTTGCCAACAACTTGTCTTCGTTTTGTCGTCTGCTCCGTGTTGCACCTCATCGATAACTTCAAGATTCGTGGTAGAAGCGGTGTTGGTTGCCGAAAGCACGGGCTCTTCACTCTCATCTCCAGTTTTGCTGGTTTTGCGACGACAGCAACGGCCACAGCGTAAACGACGACATGGTAGACAAAATGTGGTGCAGCAGGGACAACAACCGGCGCGGGGTGTTTTATCGTCTTCGGGTGCTTTGAGAAACTCGCGGCTGCCGCTACTGTGGGGTAGAAATGTAGGTAATAGTTGATTTAGAATGTTAAAATTATTATAAAATTATTTTAATTTTAGGGTCGCTATTTTCAAGGAACAACGTGGTCCATGACTATGTCTTCTCAGTTACAGTGATTTTTATTCCTGACTGCGATTGAACTGTGATGAGTGAGCAACGTAATCTAAGGGGCGAATTATGTATAATGCAATGAGTAATTCTTTGTCATGTGAACAAAAATTCCTATCTTATAAGAGCATTTATTCACTTCAGTGAGTGACAGTGACTTAAATGCCTTAATACAATTTTTGTTATTATGTAGTAGTGACTGTGAATGTGAGTAGCTGTGACGCAGTGCCGCGGCGTCATGCATAATTTGGCCCTAAATCTCAGCTCAAAATTACGCTTGCCAATATTGACACCCACAGATTCAATCACAGCTCCCGTCATAACAGAGCAATTGGCTGCGATAACACGAATAAATACAACTGTGATTTTAGCTGCTATCAGCTGTTAAATTCAGCAGAAAAATCCCAGATAAGTTACAATTTAAATGATCTCGCAGGCAGCCTACGACACTTAGCAAATAGAAGTATATTTCGCTGGTTCATTGGTTCGTACTATAGCAAAAAATTGGTCCTATCATTGGGTATGTGATTGCCATTATTGGTAACCATGACAGCGATATCTTCCGCAACGACAGCATTGAATAAATTGTCATTCGCAGTCACGCTTACTAATAATCGCAATCACGAACCGGCGATTTGTGTTTCTTCTTAATAGAAGTGCATGACGCAGTCATAATTAATTGCGACAACTTAAAATCGGTGATTTGCGCTGCGACTTAATAACAGTGATGCAGAATTTGCGGAGTAATGTGCCATCTACTGCTGCTTGGTTTCAGCGCAAACCACAAATTTTAAGATGGCGAGGCAAATTGCGACTGCCGCGACTACTTTTAATTGGTCGCGGAACAAACAACCGGTTTCTTAGTGAAAATATTTGTCAACGTGATTGTAAAGGTTCATCTATATATATAATAAAATAATTTAAAAAAAAATTTTTAATTTCTAAAAATGTGAGGCGTAGCATAACCTCATTAAGGTTCAGTTGGTTTTACTTAAGACTATCAATAGAAATATGACGCGTCCAACGCTTTTATTTAATTGTCTGATCAACGCCCTAGATTGATAAGGAGTGTGATGACTAGTACCTAGGACCTACCTAATTATTTTCTAGCTTTTCGTATTATTATTACTTCATGTAAGTATTATTTTCAATAAAACGTTTAACTTAAAAAATTTTTTTTTAATTATTTTATTTTCAAGTTTTTAGTCTTTATTTAATTGCCTATTATTTCTCATTCTATTTAATTCATTTAGTGACCCATTATTAAAAGGACTCTTTCCTGACAATTTGTTACAACCTAAGTCCTCAATACATAATCCTTCCAAAGACTTTACTCGACTCTGCGCCACGTATGCTTGCCCCTCCTCCAACTCCAAAATATTTTGATGTCACTTCTACCGGACTGTATGCAATATTTGTTCCAAATATGGACCAAATCGGACCACAAATACGATTTATGTGAATATCTCGATCCATGCGCCGCCTAGCGGCGATTTTTTTCATAGGTCGATTTCTATTCTTATATGTATTACTAGCAGGCCCGGCAGACGTTGTTCTGCCCTAAATTTGGCCTATCTGCATACCCCTCTACACTTTTTCCTAATCTCTTTATTCACTCCTCCCTCCGTCTTTTTCGCTTCATCTCCATCTTCGTCTCATTCTATCTCTTTCTCAGTCTCCTTCTCTCTTTTCTCTCCTATCAAGTTTTTCTCGTTCTTCTTCATCTCTTATTGCCAGACCCAGAGGGTGGTATGTATTTTGTTCCAGTCCGCTTCCGTGTCTCAGTCCCAGTCCCACTCCGAGTTTCAGTCTCAGTCCCAGTCCTAGTCCTAATCCCAGTCCCAGTCCGTCTCTGGTATACTTCCCTGAAAAAAGCATCGTAAATACTAATATAGGCAAATTTATATACGAAATTTCAGGCAAATCGAATAGTACGTATGTAAATAGGTATGTGGGTATTATTAATTCTTGTCTTTATTTGGGCTTCGCATGCATATTTATCAGTTTTGCCAGGTTGATGCGACTAAATCGAGTATCACAATGAACTTTAGAGATACACATTCTAGGGGTATACGGGTCCATGTTTTAGCCTATATCTCGAGACCCTAGTCACTCAGCGGTGTAAAACTTACTCTGTATTATAGCACACATCAACAGCTTTAATTTGATACCCATAATGTAAACACACATTCTAGGTGTATCCGGGTGCACGTTTTTGGCCTACATCTCGAGACCCTAGTCATCCAGCGGCATAAAACTTACTCTGTATTAAAGAACACATCAACAGCTTCAATTTGATACCCATAATGTAAAAACACATCCTAGTGTTACCCTGATCCACGTTTTGGCCTATATCTCGAGACCCTAGTCACCAGTAGGTATGAAAACTACCCTGTACTAAAGCACTCATCAACAGCTTCAATTTGATACCCACAATGTAAAAACATTGTGTAGGCGTTCACGGGCCCACGTTTAGCCTATATCTCCAGACCCTAGTCATCAGTTGTATGAAAATTTTCCTGTACTATAGCACTCATCAACAGCTTTCATTTGACATACATATTGTATAAACATATTATAGGGGTACCCAGGTCCACGTTTTGATCTCAAGACCCTAGACACGTAGCGAAAAAAAAGGTAGACGTTGGCCGATTCTCAGACTTACCCAATATGCTCAAAAAATTTCATGAGAATCGGTTCAGCCGTTTAGGAGGAGTTCAGCCTCTAAAACCGTGACAGAAGAGTTTTATATATTAGATGTGTTCCAAATATGAGCCAAATCGGACCACAAATGCGATTTTTGCGAATATCTCGATCCTTGCGCCACCCGGCGGCAGTTTTTTTCTTTTTATTGCGTTGTCATCGGGTTCTGAACTATATTCCAAGTTTAAAGCTTGTAGCTTATTGGGAAGTTACTTAAATTTCAATTACAAAATTCGTTCCCAACGTCCGTGCATGCGGCCATGCGGCCGTGCCTGTCAAGTCAAGCTAAATAAAACCGTTTAAAAACGTCATTACCAAATTTTGGTTATGGGTTCCTTCGATCAACGGGAAGGTTTTAGGCTAAAAATAATTTCGATATATAAAAGGGGCGTGGCACCTTCCATACAAATGGAATCTTTGATACTGTATAACTCTGAAGGTATACATGCCAGAACATTGAAATTCAGTAAGGAGTTATATGAGGTCAATCCCTAACACCACCAAGAAAAAGCGGAATTGGGAAAAAGGGGGTGTTGCACCTCCCATACAAATGGGAAATTTGGTACTGCATAACTTTGAAGGTATGCATGCCAGAACATTGAAATTCGGTAAGGAGTTATATGAGGTCAATCCTTAACACCACCAAGAAAATATGGATTTGGGAAAAGGGGGCGTGGCACCCCCAATACAAATTTAATATATTATACTGCATATATCTGGATGTCGTAATGGTAAGATAATGAAAATTGGTAGGAGCAATGTGACGTTAAGTCCTAACACCTCTAGTAAAATGTGGAATTGGGGAAAAAAGGGGAGTGGCATCTTCCCTACAAATGGGATTTTTCAGAACTATGGCTGCCGTACAAACTTAAGTTATTTTAACCACTAAAAATTGACTGCATTGTTGAGTTTGGCTGTTATGCCTGTTGGACGTTTAGTAATCTGCCGCCGTTAAAAAAATCGTTTAGTTTCAGTCAATCTACATCTTCTATAAAATCGAATTCTGTGTGTGTGTTCGCTATGGAAACGTATTTCCCACACTTCAATCATCACCAAATTTTGGTTATGGGTTCCTTCGATCAACGGGAAGGTTTTAGACTAAAAATAATTTCGATATATAAAAGGGGCGTGGCACCTCCCATACAAATGAAATTTTTGGTACTGCATAACTTTGAAGGTATACATGCCAGAACATTGAAATTCAGTAAGGAGTTATATGAGGTCAATCCCTAACACCACCAAGAAAAAGCGGAATTGGGAAAAAGGGGGTGTTGCACCTCCCATACAAATGGAATTTGGTACTGCATAACTTTGAAGGTATGCATGCCAGAACATTGAAATTCGGTAAGGAGTTATATGAGGTCAATCCTTAACACCACCAAGAAAATATGGATTTGGGAAAAGGGGCGTGGCACCTCCATACAAATTTAATATATTATACTGCATATATCTGGATGTCGTAATGGTAGGATAATGAAAATTGGTAAGGAGCTATGTGACGTTAAGTCCTAACACCTCCAGTAAAATATGGAATGGGGAAAAACTATGGCTGCCTTACAAACTTAAGTTATTTTAACACCTAAAGTTTGACTGCATTGTTGAATTTGGATGTTGTTCCTTTTGTACGTTTAGTAATCTGCCGCCGTTAAAAAAAATTTTTAGCTTCAGTATATCTACATCTTCAATAAAAATCAAATTCTGTGTGTGTGTTCCCTATGAAACGTGTTTGCCATACTTCAATCATCACAAAATTTTGGCTCTAGGTTCCATCGATCAAGACGAAAGTTTTTCATATTACAGAATTAAGAATTTTAAATTTAAATGTTTTCTGTTTTTTGGCTATGCGAAAGAACTATCTTAGCTCCCAAAAATGATCATGTTTACGAAAATCAATGATCGCTGTCAAAATCAATTTCCTGGTGAAGTGACGAAATATAAATCGATCGACACAGTTACAGATGAAGATAAAATTGTGAATTATCCAAAGGTATTTCTAAACTCCTTAGAACCAAAAGGAATGGCTGCGCATATATCAACTTTGAAAATTGGCTCACCAATCATGCTTCTTCGGAATTTAAGCCCACCCAAATTGTGCAATGCAACCAGACTTTGCGTTTAGAAATTAATGCCGAATGTAATCGAGGCAACAATCATCAGCGGTAAAAGCAAATGTGAAGATGAGCTCATACCACGAATCCCAATGATTCCTACAGATTTGCCATTGAGTTTTAAGCGCTTACAGTTTCCTGTACGCCTTGCTTTTGCAACTACAATCAACAAATCAGCACAAAGGCAATCGCTTACTGTTGCAGGCTTAAATTTAGAGAGGCCGTGCTTTTCCCATGGCCAGCTATATGTTGCTTGCTCTAGAGTTGGAACGCCAAAACAATTTGTTTACCTTTGCACCGAAACGAATAAACCAAAACTATTGTGCACCCACATGCATTACAATACGACACAAGAATAAAATATTTTAACAGAAAGTTTCACCAAATATGCGTAAAAAATTCAATTCAATTTACAGAACAATAAATTAAATTATCAACAAACAAAACAGAAAATTAACGCAACATTCATTCGATCTCGGGCGTTACAATGTACGCCGGGTAAAGCTAGTTGGATAAAATTGTCGCAGTTAGTTGTTCTTGTGATGAGAGGTCACGGCGACTACTTCGCAGCTCTTATAAAATCACAGGTATACGTATAATTTCTAATTGTATAGATTTGTAGACGTAGTCGCAGTGAATTTTACTGCGACCATAAAGTCGCTGCAATAAAATCACATTTACACGAAAATTTTTGAATTGTATAGCATTTTGGGCGTAGTTGCAGTTTATCGCGCCATCTACTGTTACTAAGTCGTAGCAAAAATCAAACATTTTAAGATGGCGAGGTAAATTGCGACTGTGCTTAATTCTACGCAGTCGTGGCATACATCACGTGTTCATGAGTGCCATTGCTAGCTAGCGTGATAGAAAAGGTTCACTGGATCATATTGTCGCAGAAGTTGTTGTTGTGATAAGAGGTTTGATTCGGTTGACCCAGATGCTGTCGCAGTCAGTCAGTCATGGCGACTACTTCGCAGCTGTCGCTGCGATTTACTGTGACCATGAAGTCGCTCTTATAAAATCACAGGTATACGTATAACTTTCAATTTTATAGGGTTTTGGACATAGTCGTTTAGTAGTTTATTGCGCCATCTACTGCTACTTAGCCGCACAACAAATCACAAAGTCGCAGT
Organism: Eurosta solidaginis; assembly: GCA_029619165.1. NCBI lineage: Eukaryota > Metazoa > Arthropoda > Insecta > Diptera > Tephritidae > Eurosta > Eurosta solidaginis. The sequence continues at coordinate 12,498 of JARSSU010027231.1, forward strand.
AGATGGCGCGATAAGCTGATCCTGCTAAAATTTAAAATTTCCGGGCCGAATTAAGGATGATCTATTCCAAACTTGTTTGAAGTAGTTGGGTGCCAAAATTTCAACCAATTAGTGCGCTTTCAGCAAAAGCAAAAATCACTCACACATTTGCCGAAAGGGTTTACCTTTATGGATGAACTTGCAGAAATTTAATTAATGTTTTACTCATATGTGTTTTCGTCATTTTTCATTGCTTGGATATGTAAACAAAAAAAAATCAAAGAAAAACCAATTCAGCCACTTTTCGCGAAAGTAAAACAAAATAAATCAAGGCTCGTCGCATTGGCGTAGTAAACAAAAACTTAAAGACAAAACTTGACGGGCCCAAAAGTGATTATCATGACAGGTGTGGGTAATGGACGACTTCCGCTTGTGCCAGTAGGCATGGCAAAGGTTGGCCACCATGAAAGGCGTGCAGTCATAAAGGCGTGCACATATTATGAGGCTCTTGGTTGTTGTGGAGCGTGCCTTTTATTGATTTCAAGCAGCTCTTTTTGCAGCTTCGTCAATATGAAAATGCAAATTAGGGTCTTCTATATGGAAATGTATGCATATGACCTTATTTATCTACAGCTGCATTTATTCTGTGGATGTTTATTCATCATCGTATATAAAGAAGTCAATGTGAGGGCCACAATTGTCGCTCATAAAATTCTTGCAATGAATATCCATTTCCGCTGCATTCACTCAACTGCTGACATTTCCTTCAATATAATTATATTGTCCATTCAACTGACCTTATAAAAAATACAATTACAGAAACATACATACACAAATACATGTACATATGCTGATGTTTTAATATCTTTAATGTTATATATTTATTTTGTATAAAGAAGAGTTGGCAGTAAACCAGCGGTTGTGAATTTTTTCTTTGCTAGTTGACCTTCAGACGAAAACAAATTGAACAATTTGTAATAACATACACACATTTAAGTAAATGAATTTCAAGTAATTGAAAAAAAAATTATATATATGTGACCCGGCCTATGAAAAGGTGGCTTATGACTCAAAAAAAAACAGAAAACTACTAAGAAACTGAAGAAATGCATATCTTTAACAGCTGTTTCTCGCAATTTCTTTTTTGAGTCATAAGCCACCTTTTCATAGGCCAGGTCACATATATTATTCTCAAATTTTTTCAAATAAACAAAAAAATATCCTTTGCGGCCTTGCGTTTTGTGTCGCTTTTTCTTTACGAACGGTTTTGTCCCGCAATATGTAGGCACACCTTCCTTTGAATTTCAGTTTTTGGTTTTTTTCAATGAATTTTTTCTGCTTTAGCCAATGTACAGGAAGCACAAAAATGTAGTTACTAAAATATGTACATTGGGCTGGGTCGATTTGTATGGACGAAAGTTAACCGATATCGCGCCATCGATTTTTCGATAGGATTTGGGCTCAAGAAAAAAGTTTCACTACGCATACCCAAAAAAAAATAATTTTCGAGCCTGCAAAATTTCATGTTTTTGACTTTTTTTCGACTTTGATTTTTAAGGTTTTTTTCATGACCTACTAAAAAATTTTCATACGTATACCCTGTCCGACCCAAAAGTGTTCGCTAAAAACGTTGTCGATAACAGTTTTTTGATTTTAATTTTTTAGTAGGTCATGAAAAAAACCTTAAAAATCAAAGTCGAAAAAAAGTCAAAACCATGAAATTTTGCAGGCTCCAAAATTATTATTTTTTGGGTATGCGTAGTGAAACTTTTTTCTTGAGCCCAAATCCTATCGAAAAATCGATGGCGCGATATTGGTTAAAAAATCGACCCAGTCTAATGTGCATACCCAACAAAAAATGGCACAAGCGATTGTAAGCAATAAACAAGTAAGAAAATCTAAGTTCGGATGAAACCGAGCATTACATACCCAGCTGTGCATTTGAACCGCTGTTGTTGTTTGCTTTATGTGGTTCATAGTGTTATAAGGCTGCGCAATAATACATACGTATATGGGTCTATTCTGAACTCATCTTGGTTCAAAAGAAGCAAAAAGCATACAGAGGCTACCACTAATGAACTTGAGCGGGTAAAAATTCAGTTTTCCTTCAAATATGAGGATTTCCTTACAAAAACTTTGTATTTATAAATAAAAATAGACAGAACAATAAATATAAAAACACAAGTTTCATTGTACTAAAAAGCGTTATTGGCCATTAAGGGTAATTTCAGAGCAAACAGTTGTAGCTATGAATAAAAATTGTATGCCAAATTTCGTTCGATTTGGGTGATTTTTTTCCGACTTATGGCATTAAAAGTATTTTGGGTAGAGTAACAAAAAAGGGGCTGGTCACGCTCATTTTTTAAAATTTGTTTAAATTTTGTTCCTAGCTCAACTACTCACTACTGAGGTCAGTGAAATGTAATTAAATGTCATAGAGTTATTGCAAACTTTGTTAAGGTTAGACCTTTAGGTGGACGTGGTCTTTAACCGATTTTCATTATCTTCACTCCGTCTACGTAATTTGGTAAGGATAGTGTCTCTGTCAAATTTCAATGTAATATCTTAAACGGCTTTTGACTTTCGTCTTGTTAAACTTGCAAATTTTCTTCTTCTAACATTTTTTTGAATTTATGTTTTGCGTCACAAAAACCAATGCACCTACCAATTTTCATTAGCTTAACGGTATTCGTTTTTGTACGATCTGATTTTTGCTATTTTTCTAAGTTTTCCGACGGCGAGTATCGAAGGAGGTATAATGATGAGCTATATGAGCTTAACGCAGATATGACGATAGTGGAGCAAAAAAAACCTGCTAGGTCATATTATGCAATGGACGAAGACGCTTCGGCCAAGAAAGTATTTCAGTCCAGGCCGCAGTTTGGGGGAACCCTCCATTGAATTGAGAGAGGCAGGTTAAAGAGAAACAGAGATAGCTGGCGTGACTTGTTACGAAACAGCCAAAATTTCTAAGGCGGTTAAGCGCTTATTAATGATGATGATGGTGATATATAATGTATGGAATTTAAGGTCTCCTGGAATATACCATTTGAATAAAAAACAAGTAAGGAAGGCTAAGTTCGGGTGTAACCGAACATTACATACTCAGTTGAGAGCTATGGAGACAAAATAAGGAAAATCACCATGTAGGAAAATGAACCTAGGGTAACCCTGGAATGTGGTTGTATGACATGTGTATCAAATGGAAGGTATTAAAGAGTATTTTAAGAGAGAGTAGGCCATAGTTCTATGGATGGACGCCATTTAGGGATATCGCCATAAAGGTGGACCAGGGCTGACTCTAGAATGTGTTTGTACGATATGGGTATCAAATGAAAGGTGATAATGAGTATTTTAAAAGGGAATGGGCTTTAGTTCTATAGGTGAACGCCTTTTCGAGAAATCCCCATAAAGGTGGACCAGGGGTGACTCTAGAATATGTTTGTACGATATGGGTATCAAATGAAAGCTGTTAATGAGTATTTTGAAAAGGAGTGATCCTTAGTTCCCTAGGTGGACGCCGTTTCGAGATATCGCCATAAAGGTGGACCAGGGGTGTCTCTAGTTGTACGATATGGGAATCAAATGAAAGGTGTTACTGAGCGTTTTAAGAGGGAGTGGGCATTAGGTCTATAGGTGGACGCCTTTTCGAAATGTCGCCATTAGGGTGGGCCAGGGGTGACTCTAGAATGTGTTTGTACGATATGGGTATCAAACGAAAGGTGTTACTGAGCATTTTAAGAGGGAGTGGGCATTAGGTCCATAGGTGGACGCCTTTTCGAGATATCGCCATTAGGGTGGGCCAGGGGTGACTCTGGAATGTGTTTGTACGATATGGGTATCAAATGAAAGGTGGTAATGAGTATTTTAAAAGGGAGTAATCCTTAGTTCTATAGGTGGACGCCTTTTCGAGATATCGCCATAAAGGTGGACCAAGGGTGACTCTAGAATGTTTGTACGATATGGGTATCAAACGAAAGGTGTTACTGAGCATTTTAAGAGGGAGTGGGCACTAGGTCTATAGGTGGACGCCTTTTCGAGATATCGCCATTAGGGTGGGCCAGGGGTGACTCTAGAATGTTTGTACGATATGGGTATCAAACGAAAGGTGTTACTGAGCATTTTAAGAGAAAGTGGGCATTAGGTCTATAGGTGGGCGCCTTTTCGAGATATCGCCATTAGGGTGGGCCAGGGTGACTCTAGAATGTGTTTGTACGATATGGGTATCAAATGAAAGGTGGTAATGAGTATTTTAAAAGGGAGTAATCCTCAGTTCTATAGGTGGACGCCTTTTCGAGATATCGCCATAAAGGTTGACCAAGGGTGACTCTAGAATGTTTGTACGATATGGGTATCAAACGAAAGGTGTTACTGAGCATTTTAAGAGGGAGTGGGCATTAGGTCTATAGGTGGACGCCTTTTCGAGATATCGCCATTAGGGTGGGCCAGGGGTGACTCTAGAATGTTTGTACGATATGGGTATCAAACGAAAGGTGTTACTGAGCATTTTAAGAGGGAGTGGGCATTAGGTCTATAGGTGGACGCCTTTTCGAGATATCGCCATTAGGGTGGGCCAGGGGTGACTCTAGAATGTTTGTACGATATGGGTATCAAAGGAAAGGTGTTACTGAGCATTTTAAGAGGGAGTGGACATTAGGTCTATAGGTGGACGCCTTTTCGAGATATCGCCATTAGGGTGGGCCAGGGGTGACTCTAGAATGTTTTTACGATATGGGTATCAAACGAAAGGTGTTACTGAGCATTTTAAGAGGGAGTGGGCATTAGGTCTATAGGTGCACGCCTTTTCGAGATATCGCCATTAGGGTGGGCCAGGGTTGACTCTAGAATGTGTTTGTACGATATGGATATCAAATTAAAGGTATTAATGAGGGTTTTAAAAGCGAGTGGCCCTTAGATGTATATGTGAAGGCGTTCTCGCGATATCGACCAAATGTGGATCAGGTGATCCAGAAAATCATCTGTCGGGTACTGCTAATTTATTTATATATTCAATAACACTAACAGTATTCCTGCCAAGATTCCAAGGGCTGTTGATTTCGCCTTGTAGAACTTTTTCATTTTCTTCTACTTAATATGGTAGGTGTCACACCCATTTTACAAAGTTTTTTCCAAAGTTATATTTTGCGTCAATAAACCAATCCAGTTACCATGTTTCATCCCTTTTTTCGTATTTGGTATAGAATTATGGCATTTTTTTAATTTTTCGTAATTTTCGATATCGATAAAGTGGGCGTGGTTATGGTCGGATTTCGGCCATTTTTTATACCAAGATAAAGTGAGTTCAGATAAGTACGTGGGCTAAGTTTAGTAAAGATATATCGGTTTTTGCTCAAGTTATTGTGTTAACGGCCGAGCGGAAGGACAGACGGTGGACTGTGTATAAAAACTGGGCGTGGCTTCCACCGATTTCGCCCATTTTCACAGAGAACAGTTAACGTCATAGAATCTATGCTCCTACCAAATTTCAAACGGATTGGTAAATTTTTGTTCGACTTATGGCATTAAAAGTATTCTAGACACACTAAATGAAAATGGGCGGAGCCACGCCCATTTTGAAATTTTCTTTTATTTTTGTATTTTGTTGCATCATATCATTACTGGAGTTGAATTTTGACTTAATTTACTTATATACAGTAAAGATATTAAATTTTTTGTTAAAATTTGAATTTAAAAAAAAATTTTTTTAAAAAGTGGGCGTGTTCTTCATCCAATTTTGCTAATTTTTATTTAGCACATATATAGTAATAGTAGTAACGTTCCTGCCAAATTTCATCATGATATCTTCAACGACTGCCAAATTACAGCTTGCAAAACTTTTAAATTACCTTCTTGTAAAAGTGGGCGTTGCCACGCCCATTGTCCAAAATCTTACTAATTTTCTATTCTGCGTCATAACGTCAACCCATCTACCAAGTTTCATCGCTTTAACCGCCTTTGGCAATGAATTATCGCATTTTTTCGGTTTTTCGAAATTTTCGATAACGAAAAAGTGGGCGTGGTTATAGTCCGATATCGTTCATTTTAAATAGCGATCTGAGATGAGTGCTCAGGAACCTACATACCAAATTTCATCAAGATACCTCAAAATTTACTCAAGTTATCGTGTTAACGGACGGACGGACGGACATGGCTCAATCAAATTTTTTTTGGATCCTGATTATTTTGATATATGGAAGTCTATATCTATCTCGATTCCTTTATATATGTACAACCAACCGTTATCCAATCAAACTTAATATACTCTGTGAGCTCTGCTCAACTGAGTATAACAAGTAATGAAGGCTAAGTTCGGTTGTAACCGAACATTACATACTCAGCTGAGAGCTTTGGAGACAAAATAAGGGAAAATGCACATAGGGTAACCCTGGAATATGGGTGAATCTAGAATTTGTTTGTACGATATGGGTATCAAATGAAAGGTGTTAATGAGTATTTTAAAAGGGAGTAGCCGTAAGTTGTATATGTGAAGGCGTTTTCGATATCGACCAAATGTAGACCAGGGTGACCCAGAACGTCATCTGTCGGGTACAGCTAATTTATTTATAGGTATATGTAATACCACGAAGAGTATTCCTGCCATGATTCCAAGTGCTTCCGATTTCGCCCTGCAGAACTTTTTCATTTTCTTCTACTTAATATGGTAGGTGTCACACCAATTTTACAAAGTTTTTTCTTAAGTTATATTTTGCGTATTTGGTATAGAATTATGGCCTTTTTTTATTTTTCGAAATTTTCGTTATCGAAAAAGTGGGCGTGGTCATAGTCGGATTTCGCCCACTTTTATTACCAAGATAGAGTGAGTTCAGATAAGTATGTGAACTAAGTTTAGTAAAGATATATCGAATTGTGCTCAAGTAATCGTGTTAACGGGCGAGCGGAAGGACAGTTGGTCGACTGTGTATAAGAACTGGGCGTGGCTTCAACCAATTTCGCCCATTTTTACAGAAAACAGTTACCGGCATAGAAGCCACATATTCCACAAGGATTGGTAAATTTTTGTTCGACTTACGGCATTATAATAGTCTAGACAAATTAAATGAAAAAGGGTGAGCCACGCCCTTTTAAAATTTCTTTTTTTTGTATTTTGTTGCACCATATCATTACTGTAAAGATATTAAATTTTTTGTTAAAATTTGACTTAAAAAAATTTTTTTAAAAGTGGGCGTGTTCGTCATCCGATTTTGCAAATTTTTATTTGGCACACATATAGTAATAGGAGTAACGTTCCTCCCATATTTCATCATGATATCTTCAACGACTTCCAAATTACAGCTTGCAAAACTTTTAAATTACCTTCTTTTAAAAGTGGGCGGTGCCGCGCCCATTGCCAAAAATTTTACTAGTTTGCTATTCTGCGTCACAAGGTCAACCCACATTCCAAGTTTCATCCAAATAAATTAGGGTCTGTCGTACTTGTAGTGAATGAGATATTAGACCTGCGAAACTTGTTTCGATGTTTTATCTGATCTCTCAGCAACAAACATAAAAGATACAAACAAAAACGGAAGGAGGAATTAGTAAATAGCTAAGATAATGAATCGAAAAGCGTGCGTGTATATGTTCGTTACGTAAGCCTGATAAGAGCGCTGACCCAACAATTGGACTGTTGTGTTTGCCCAATTAGATACTTGCTGCTAGCTAGAATTGAGGCGCCAACCTGTATGTTTAATATTGTCTTTGGCGAATGGGATGAGGGTCCAGCAGGTTCAGCCTGATACGCCCACATGTAGTTTAAAAAGTAAGGTGTAAATTTTAAGAGGGTGAGTCTTTTAGCTAATGCTTTATTTAATATTTTTTTTGGGTGGGATTACAGATAAGCTGTGCTATATGCCGATTTATCATGACTTAAGAAAGTTATGTGGGAGGCACGTTTTAACTGTATTTTGGCAAAAAAAAAATAAAATCGTAACTCGCATAGTGATTGTGCCTAACAAACATATTAAAATTTGTCAACATACGTGATTACTGAGAACTACGCCAGTCTCCTTTTCAAAATAAATTTTTTATTAAAGTACAGTTGCCTACTATTATTTTTAAACAGAAAAAAAATTTATATCCTTTAACAGTAATGTAATTTGGGTGCGTAATCGTTGGGTGAAAAATGGACACAAACAAGAAATAGGGAAATTTTACAATGTGGGGCGTGGGTGCTCCCCTCTATTTTCTCATTGAATTTGATCTAGACTATATATAATGCCTTAATCGAACCAAATTTAACGCAAGTCCTTTGTTTGTAAGTATTGTGGCTTCTATGTCCTTTAACTGGTTTTCTGTAAAACATAGGGCGAAATTTGGGTTTGACAGCCTACGCCCAAGATTCGGTTATACACCCGGTCGACCACCTGTCCTTATAAATGGTTGAAAACCGGCATCTGCTTCCGTTTCACGATAATACTATAAAGATCTAATGGCCTATACCTTTCCTTTCGCCCATCTTTTCGCTATCTCATTTACCCTCCCCTTCTTTCCCATCCTTATCTGCTAGCTCTCCATCGTCCTCATCTTTGATTCCTCCCCTCTGTGCGCCAGTCCGACTATGACCACATGGGCCAATGAGATTTTTTTCGATAACCGAGAATTTCGAAAATAAAAAAAGGCCATAATTCTGATACACCAAAATCCGCAAGCAATATAACTAAGGAAAACACTCTTTGTAAAATTGGTGTGGTACACCAGGTACCGATATTAAAGTAGAAGAAGAAATGAAAAAAGTTCTGCATGGGCGAAATCGAAGCACGGTGGATCATATAGGCAGGAGCATACTCATTCGTGGGGTATTACAGTCTACCTTATAAATAAATTAGCTGTACCCGAACAGGATGAACGTTCATGGGTCCCTGCTGGTCTAGCAGTTGTTGGTCGATATCCGGAAAACGCCTTCGACATATACAACTTAGAACGGGCACGTCTAGCTCCCTTTTAAAAAAATACTCATTTAACTAATGAACCTTTCATTGTTGATAGACCCATATCGTACAAACAATTTCTCAGATTCCCACGCCATATTCCAGGGTTCCCTATGTGCATTTTCTCCCCTTATTTTGTCTCCAAAGCCTCAGCTGAGTAATGTAATGTTTTCGGATTACAAAAACCGAACTGCTGGCCTTCATGGAGATACTTGTTATACTCAGTTTGAGCAAGAGCTCTACAATGTATATTAAGTTTGAATTGGATACGGTTTTGGTTGTACATATATAAAGGAATCGAAGATTAGATATAGACTAATCCATATATCAAAATAAATCGAATCCAAAAAAAATTTGAATTGATGCCTGTCCGGTCGAACCGTCCGTCCGTTAACAGAACGATAAACTTGAGTAATTTTTGAGGATTATAAGTGTGTTGATGAAATGTTTGGTTATTAGGTTCCTGAGCAACTTATCACAGATCGCTATTTAAAATCACCACCGAGTATCGGACTATAACCACGGGGGAGACGCCCACTTTTTCGTTTATCGGAAAAATTTACGAAGAAACCGAAAAAATTGCTATAATTCCATTTGACCAAAGGGCGAGGTAAAAAGAGAAGGCGAATGAAACTTGGTAGATTTGGGTTTGACGTTATTGACGGCAGATAAAAAATTAGTCAAGGATTTTGGACAATGAGCGTGGCAACGCCCACTTTTAACAAAAGGTATATGTTAAAACGTTTTGCAAGCTGTACTTTGGCATTCGGTTGAAGATTCATTATGAAATTTTTGCAGGAACGTTTACTACTTGATTACTATATATGTTGCTAAATAAAAAAATTACAGAAATTGGTAATGAATAACGACGCTAAATTACATTTTTTTAAAACAAATTGTTTTTTTTAAATTCAAATTTTAAACGGGAAAGAATTTTAAAGTCTTAGACTGTATAGTAAGTAGTAATTGAAGGTTCAAAATCAACTCAGTATGATTATGATGCATGGCAAAATACAAAATAAAAGTTAGAAAATTTTCAAACATAAAAAAATAAAAAAAAAGCGTGCGTGGGTCAGGTTCGCTGGCCCATTTTCATTTAGTGTGTCCATTCGAATCAAAAAATTTACACAATCCGTTTTGAGATGATTTGGTAGGAGCAATAGATTTGTCTATGACGTTAACTGTTCGCGTGCTGAAAATGGGCGAAATCGGTGGAAGCCACGCCCTAGTTTTTATACGTCAGACCACAGTCCACCGGTAGCTGTCCTTGGGGCCGCTCTGGGGTGCCGTTTAACTTGACACTCAGCTTGGAGGCAAATAACCGATATAAATCTTTACTAAAGGAAATACTGTTAGCCCTGACGTTACTTACCGTGGTATACGTTTTTCACGTTTATCTTGGTATTATAGAAAATTGCCGAAATCCCCCGATAACCGACGCCCATTTTGGTTTTTACCCCTTTATCGAATATCGAAAATTACGAAAAATTAAAAAAATGCCAAATACATTCTATACCAATATCGAAAAACGTTATGAACATGTGTAACTGTATTGGTTTTATTGACGCAAATATAACTTTGTGAAAAACTTTGTATTATATGGGTGTTGATGATCCTACCATATTAATATAAGAACCTGAAAAAGTTCTACAAGTCGAAATTCAACAGCCCTTGGAATCTTGCGCGGAATACTGTTAGTGTTATTGAATATGATAAATAAATTAGTTCATTACCCGACGATATTTTCTGGATCACCTTGATCCACATTTGTAGATATCGCGAGAACGCCTTCACATATACATCTAAGGGTCCACTCGCTTTTAAACCTCAATTAATAACCTTTAATTTGATATCCATATCGTACAAACCATTCTAGAGTCGCACCATCCCTGGTCCATGGCACCACCCTATGGCGATATCTCGAAAGGCGTCCACCTATAGACCGTAGGATGCTCGCTCTCCTCTTAAAATGCTCAGTATACACTTCGTTTGATACCATATCGTACAAACATTCTAGAGTCACCCCTGCCCACCCTAATGGCGATATCTCGAAAGGCGTCCACCTATAGACCTAATGTCCACTCTTTCCCTCTTAAAATGCTCAGTACACCCTTTCGTTTGATACCCATATCGTACAAACTTCTAGAGTCACCCCTGGCCCACCCTATGGATATATCTCGAAAAGGCGTCACCTATAGACCTAATGCCCACTCCCTCTTAAAATGCTCAGTAACACCTTTCGTTTGATACCTCCGATCGTACAAACATTCTAGAGTCCCCTTGCCCCCCTAATGCGATATCTCGAAAGCGGTCCACCTTAGACCTAATGCCCACTCCTCTTAATGTCTCAGTACCACCTTTCGTTTGATACCCATACATCTCGTACAAACATTCTAGAGTCACCCTTGTCCCACCTTTATGCGATATCTCGAAAATGAATGCGTCCACCTATAGAACTGAGACTACTCCCCTTTTTAAATACTCATTACCAACTTTCATTTGATCCCATATCGTACAAACACATTTCTAGAGTCCACCCTGGCCCACCCTAATGCGATATTCTCGAAAAGGCGTCCACCTATAGACCTAATGCCCACTTTCTCTAAAATGCTCAGTAACACCTTTCGTTTGATACCCATATCGTACAAACATTCTAGAGTCACCCCTGGCCCACCCTAATGCGATATCTCGAAAAGGCTTCCACCTATAGACCTATGCCCACTCCCTCTTAAATGCTCAGTACACCTTTCGTTTGATACCCATATCGTACAAACAATTCTAGAGTCCACCTTGGTTCCACCTTTATGGCGATATCTCGAAAAGGCGTCCACCTATAGAACTAAGGATTACTCCCCTTTTAAAATACTCTTAACCACCTTTCATTTGATACCCCATATCGTACACACACTTCAGAGTCACCCCTGGCCCACCCTAATGGCGATATCTCCGAAAAGGCGTCCACCTATGGACCTAATGCCCACTCCTCTTAAATGCTCATAACGACCTTTCCGTTTGATACCCATATCGTACAAACACTATTCTATTAGAGTCACCCCTGGCCCACCTAATGGCGACGTTTCGAAAAGGCGTCCACCTATAGACCTAATGCCCACTCCCTCTTAAAACGCTCAGTAACACCTTTCATTTGATTCCCATATCGTACAACAGAGACACCCCTGGTCCATACCTTTATGGCGATATCTTCGAAACGGCGTCCACCTGGGAACTAAGGATCACTTCCTTTTCAAAATACTCATTAACAGCTTTCATTTGATACCCATAGTTACAAATCATATCTAGTGTCACCCCTGGTCCACCTTTATGGGGATTTCTCGAAAAGGCGTTAACACTATAGAACTAAAGCCCATTCCCCTTTTAAAATACTCATTATCACCTTTCATTTGATACCCATATCGTGACAAACATATTCTAGAGTCGCCCTGGTCCAACCTTTATGGCCGATACCTAAATGGCGTCCATGCCGTAGAACTATGGCTACTCTCTCTTAAAATACTCTTTAATACCTTCCATTTGACTACACATGTCATAGGCAACC
>JARSSU010027233.1:0-13001 GCA_029619165.1 Eurosta solidaginis
ATTTCATGTGGCAACTCGTTTTTCATTTGCAACTTGTAATCGCATTTTTGCTTTGCGAATTCTTCTTTGTATTCGCCATTTTAAACTTACGAATAATTCTTTTCTATCTGTGTGTATCTAACCGACGTTGAAGCAGTCGAAATAAAACATTCTTTATTGTTCAGAAGAGCGCTGTTTTTATTTTAAATTAGAGGACCTCCAACAGGTTATGGGCCCAGCCCTACATAAAGTGCTAAGAAAAATGAACAATTCTCGTTTTTTATGTTGAGAGTTTGGATGAGTCCAACTATGACGCATGGTGCGTTCAAGTAAAAGTATACTTGTATACAAGGAGCTCTGGGATGTGGTGTCAGGTGCACTTATGCAGCCAGCTACAGAAGCCGAAGACGCTGAACAAAAGCATGGAAATCGAGTGATGAAAGGCATGGCAACAATTGTGTTAGCCTAACGACATACAATGCCTACGTGAAAAAATCAAAACAGCAAAGAAGCATGGAGTGTGTTGCAGGATATACATCGACCAAAGGCCCGTGCGCGAAAGGTGTCTTTATTTAAGCACTACTGGATATGCGCATGGCAGAAGTGATAAGGTACAACAATATCTACGTCAAGTTTTTCGAGTATAGTGAGAAGCTAGCAGAAATTGGTATAGCTGCAGGAAGAGTTATTTGTAATAATGCTCCTAGCTAGTCTTCCGAAGTCTTTCGAAAATTTAGTGTCGCGTTAGAGTCCACGCGATGAGCTTCCAAAGCTGAGTTTGTAAAAATTAAATTGCTTGAGGAAGAGCAACGTCGAAAATGAGTGTGTCGCCTATTGCAGAAAGTAGCGTGCAAGTTTCATGGCACATGAAAAGGTAAAAGCAGTGGCAGCAAGTCGTCGCAGCGAAGTAATGTTCTAGAAATCGATCGAACTAAAATGTTTTAGTTGTGGACGCACGGGTCATTTTGCTGCACAATGCAACAAAAGCACCAAAAACCAGGACAGACGAGATAAAACAAACGAAAACCAAAAGCATTACTCTGTTCTCAGCGTTTGAGTCAAACAACTTGCAGTCGAACGTATGGTGTATCGATAGCGGAGCCACGTCGCATATGTTGTTGTGACAGAAACATGTTTCGATGAGTTGAATGAATACAATGAAAACATTTTTTTAGCTGGTAACAAATGTATAGAAGCAATGGAAAGGGAACAGTCGACTAAAAGCAGAAGGGAAAGAAATCCAGCTGATTGATGTACTTTATGTTCCTGTATTGCAATGCAATTTTATTTCAGTATCGAAAGCAGTGAAAATAACCTTTGCGTTAAATTTGCAAAAGATTTTGTCACGGTATATGAAACAACGGCAGCGTGATATTGCGTGGAAACAAGTTGGTGGTATATTTTTGTTCACAGAAAATAAGAAAATGTTATTCTTTGCAGGCCAGCAGAATGAAGCAATGAAGTGGCATGCACGGTATGGTCATTTGAACTATGACAGCATGCGTATGCTTGTAAGCAAAAATTTAGTGAACGGGCTTCAAGTAAATGTGCCAAAATCTATTCCGTGTGTTGTATGTATGCAGAGTAATGTGTACAAAACCATTTACAGCAAGTTCAAATCGAGCAAGCGAATTACTTGAACTAGTACATACAGATGTATTTGGGCCAGTAAAAACATCGGCTGGTGGTTCGAAATACGTATTGACATTTGTAGATGACAAATCAAGATATGGTTTTGTTTATTAATGAAGCACAAAAGCGAAGTTTTCAGTAAATTTAAAGAATTCAAGATTTCGCTGAACGTCAAACTGGGTGTCTATTAAAGCTATTAGAAGTGACAATGGCACTGAATACACAAATAATTTGTTTCAGCAGTATGTAAAGATTGTGGCATTTTGCATCAGTCACGGTACCCTACACCCCGCAGCAGAATGGTGTAGCTGAACGCATAACCGGACATTGGTAGAGATGGCACGGAGCATGCTAATTGGTGCGAATTTGAGTGATACATTATGGGCAGAAGCTGTAAATACTGCAGCCTACTTGCGAAATAGGTCACCACAAAAGCAGTTGTGAATGACGCCTTATGAGCATGGTATAAAAGAAAACCAGTTGTGTCACATCTAAGAAACATTTGGATCAGTGGCTTACGCCTTAGTAAAAAACCTAAGTAAATTCAATGCTAGGGAAAAGCGTATGTAATGGTTGGTTACGGTAGTGCTACCAAGGGCTATCGCTTGTATGATTCTGCCACAGAGGATTATTTTAAGACGTGATGTATCATTATAGAACCAACTATTCCGAAAGAAATCTAAACGTTGATTTATATATTTTAAAGTCAAATCAAGATAAGCCAGAGGTGAATTTGTAAGCACTGAAGACAGCTAAAGAGTGAGTGGGTTAGCACTGAAGACAAGCCAGAGAGTGAATGTGTTAGCACTGAAGACAAGCTAGATAATGAACGTGTTAGTGCTGAAGACGACCCAGAGAGTGATTATAAATTGCAAAGAAGAAGTGATGAAGAGCCTGCTACTAAACAAGTAGGACCTGGTCGGCCTAAGTTGGTGCGGTCAGTGAAACCAGGAAGGCCAAAGAAAGGATACCATTATGGCAAATTTTCTCAATGATGTTGATATTCCGAATACAGTGGGTGAAGCATGTCTAGTGACATGCAAGTGAGTGGCGTAAAGCAATGTGTGCTGAATATCAAGCTCTTTTAGACACGACTACATGGGAGCTAGTAGATTTACCAAAAATCAGAAAGTCATTAAAGTGCAAATGGGTATTTTCGATCAAGAAAAACAAGAACGGTGAAATTGATCGATTTAAGGCAAGGCTAGTAGCCAAGGGTGCAGCCAAGTATATGGGGTGACTATACCGATACGTTTTCACCTGTGGTGCGGTATTCTACGATCCGTACAATTTTCGCGTTAGCTGCAGAGTACCAGCTATACCTACACCATGTTGACGTTTCATCTGCGTTTTTAATGGTATCATAGATGACGAAATATATATGATGCAGCCTGAAACATTTACAAACAGCGAGTATCCCCAATAAAGTCTTAAAGTTAAAGAAAGCTTTATATGTTTGAAACAGGCAGGACGTCAATGGAATATGAGTGTTGCATGACATTTTATTAATATTGGTTTTAAACAATGTGTAACAGAGCCTTGCGTATATACGAAGCATCACGACGGGCACATCAATTTGTTAGCAGTGTATGTAGATGATTTGCTAATAGCCAGCTCAAACAAGAAGAGTGAGCTCTATTAAACACGAAATTTCGAAAAAGACTGCAGTGGTAGATAAGGGTCCTGTTCAATTATTTCTTAGTATGGAAGTCGAAAGAGAAGGTGAAAGGGCGCATAGCTATACGACAAAAAGGGCAAATCAAGAATTGCTGCAACAACATGAAATGTTAGACTGTCGTCCTATAGCAACACCACTCGATCCTAAGCAACAATATTATGCGCTGATTCTAGTTGCAAGCGCGTTGGCAAACAAGATACCAGTCGCTGATAGGCTCGTTGTTGATCTGGCGTTGTGCACAAGGCCAGATATTATACATACAGTGTGCAAGCTTGCGCAGCATAATAATGAGCCACATAGCGAACACTTGGCAGCGGCAAAAAGGGTGTTAAGATATTTATGTTCTACGATTGATTTATCGCTCACGTACAGTAAGAAGGGAACGCCGATACAAATGCTATGCTGATGCTGATTGGGGTGGAGAGTCACTCGAGCGCAATCGTTCACTGGCTATGTATTTCTTTTAGCCGGTGGTGCGGTGTCTTGGGAGTCGAGAGCAATCAACAGTGGCCTGAGCAGCACCGAAGCGGAATACATATCGTTGTCAACTGCCGCAAAAGAGGTTATGTCATAAAACAATTTTTGGACGAAATAAATGTACATAGGCCTGACAATTGTTGTAATGGTGATATTTAGCTCATTACATCTTATCAAAAATGCTGTATACCATACAAGATGTAAGCACATAGAAATTAAATATCATCATATAAGAGATATGTATCAGAAAAATTTAATTGAATTACAATATTGTTCAAGCTCAGATAATATTGCAGATGTATTACGAAAAATCTAAGCAAGTTAAATCATAACAAGTTTTGTAAAATTGTTAGGTAATCTAGTACATGTAAATAACTTCAACGTTTTTTTTGAGTTAAATTATTAATTTGTGACTGCAAATGAATACCAGATTTGAGGAGAGTGTTGAAATTCTATTTCATGTGGCAACTCTGTTTTTCATTTGCAACTTGAATCGCATTTTTGCTTTGCGAATTCTTTCTTTGTATTCGCCATTTTAACTTACGAATAATTCTTTTCTTATCTGTGTGTATCTACACGACGTTGAAGCAAGTCGAAATAAAACATTCTTTATTGTTCAGAAAGAGCGGCTGTTTTTATTTTAAATTAGAGACCTCCAACAGAAGCTTATTTGAGCATGATTCAGTTCAACACAATGTATTCAGCAGAAATCTCCTACTGAAAAAAGGAGTATTGCTACTAATTTGGTCACTCTTTTTAATCCATGATCAGGAGATATGGATACTTTCTTTATTTTTTGGAAGCCATTCAGCTCATTATATTTCGATTCAGCTACAGAGTGTTTCCTTTACATAGAAGATTTGATAGAAAAATTTAATTCAATGAAGCTGTGCGTTGTTTAGCTAAATAGAGCACAATATTTAGAGATATCGTGCTTTGCATTGGAGAAGAATGTACTTTTGGGTGTTCCCTCACACCCATCGTTAGTCATTTAGCACACGTTTAGAGCTATTCAGCGCAATATATGCTATATTCAGAACAAAATTATGCTCAATAGTTGTTATGAGTATAAAGTTATGTGTGGTTGATTATTCAGCTCAGTTTACATTTGAAGGTAGAAATATATTATTCAAACAATTCAGCAACTTTAAATTGTTTATGTCTACATTTAACAATGCCACTCAGATATTTTTTAGGGTCAGAAGACTTTTTCTGCGTACTTAACAAGTTTTGCTTAAAAACAGTCATTCTGGGTTGTTTGATGTAACGTCTGGTGTGCCTCAGGGTAGTCATTTGGGTCCGTTATTTTTACCTTGTCATTTATGACTTACCACAAACTCTCATACATTCCCGAACTCTTATGTATGCGGATGATATTAAACTTTGTTACTCATACTTGCCTTCGGAGTCTTCCCGTGTGGAGTTTCTTCAGGCAGACTTGGACTCATTTCAATGCTGGTGTACTGCAAATTTACTAGTTTTGAATTGCTGGAAGTGCAAACTAATGACATTTCACAGAGTGAAGCCAAGTTTGACATCGTATGCGTTGAACAGCACGCCTTTGGAACGTATATCTGTCGTAAGTGATCTAGGCGTTCTTTTTGATCCTAAACTGACTTTTAATACGCATATTTCATCAACGGTAAGCAAAGCAACGGGTATACTCGGTTTTGTGAAGCGATGGGCTAAGGTGTTTAATGATCTGTATCTGACTAAGACCCCCTACACATCGTTGGTACGACCAATCTTAGAGTATTGTTCGTGTGTCTGGTGCCCAGTGTATCAAAACTTTATAGATCGTATTGAGTCAGTACAGAAGCAATTCATTATATTTGCACTACGTGGTCTTAACTGGGATTCTATTGTGCATTTGCCACCATATAGAAATAGGCTTCTCCTTATAAATATGCCAACTTTAGAAAATCAAAGAACTTTACTCGTGGTAATGTTTATTCACAAGCTCATTATGGGCGAGATCGACTCATCTGATCTTGTTAGTAGACTAAATTTTGCTATTCCTGGTAGAACGTCCAGGCACTTTGTGCCTTTTTATTTACCACTTTGCCGGCAAAATGTTGCCAAAAATAATCCACTGCGAAGCTGGTGTTCGCACTACAACAACTTGTATAACTGCATCAGTTTTGAATGTTCGTTTTCCGAGTTACATAATTCAATACTGTCACGTCTGGCCTGATATTTTGTACTTTCTTTCATAGGTATGGTTGAATTTAACTAATAAGCTATTGCATAGATTTTATCGCGGGCTTGGCGACTAAATCAAAAAAAACCGTAACGGATATTTGTCAAAAAAGATCCGAAAAGGTTCGAAAAGGTTCGAAAAGTTCGTAAAGGTTCGGTGTTAGCAACAGGCCAAATACATAAAATTGGATCTCTATCATAAACAGCGGTGGGCACCACTACATTTACACGGTTACCAAATTGAGAATGTGTTAGTAAACACGAACACGTGGCGAGCACGAAAGCAAAATCAATTATTTATTTAGTTTGATTTCAATGCTTGAACGGTGAACAGGTGTCACGCGCACTCTTTGGTACTCTGTTTTAAGCGCGCGTGCGACACTTCCTCACCGCACGACCATCGAAATCAAACTAAAAGAGCTGTCGTTGATTTTCACGAAGTAGC
The DNA here is from genome assembly GCA_029619165.1 of Eurosta solidaginis. Taxonomy (NCBI): domain Eukaryota; kingdom Metazoa; phylum Arthropoda; class Insecta; order Diptera; family Tephritidae; genus Eurosta; species Eurosta solidaginis. Next base: position 6,411 of record JARSSU010027233.1, read on the forward strand.
CATTGTGCTATCGCTTATCGTATACATATATGGTCGCTTACAAGCCAACCTAATAAAACCGCACTGCGTTTTTTAGCGCACGCAAACAACCGGCGTTTTTTGCCCTAACCCAAATAAGCATGCGTTGCGACAATGTAAAGCATGTGTGCAAACGTCAAATCTAAATGTCACGCAGAACAAAAATTGGAAATCGAGTTAGGTTTTCACGCAGCAAATTCAATTTGAGTTGCTCTCATACAAGTTGTATGTGCATGAGACATTTTTGACAGAAAATGACTTGCGTGCGTTTTTATTAGGTTGGCTTGTTAGCAGGTGCTAAGCTCACGCCCACCCGGATCATAAAGTTAAAGTTAAAGTGAATGTTAAAGTTAAAGCGAAAGTTAAAGTTAAAGTTAAAGTTAAAGTTAAGGTTAAAGTTAAAGTTAAAGTCAAAGCTAAAGTTAAGTTAAAGTTAAAGTTAAAGTTAAAGTGAATGTTATGAAAAGCTTCGTGCGTTTTATTAGTTGGCTTGTAAGGTGTAAGCTCACCCCACGGTCATAAAGTTAAAGTTAAAGTTAAAGTTAAGGTTAAAGTTAAAGTTAAAGTCAAAGTTAAAGTTGAAGTTAAAGTTAAAGTTAAAGTTAAAGTTAAAGTTAAGGTTAAAGTTAAAGTTAAAGTTAAAGTCAAAGTTAAAGTTAAAGTTAAAGTTAAAGTTAAAGTTAAAGTTAAAGTGAATGTTAAAGTTAAAGCGAAGGTTAAAGTTAAAGTTAAAGTTAAAAATAAAGTTAAAGTGAAAGTAAAGTTAAAGTTAAGGTTAAAGTTAAAGTTAAGTCAAAGTTAAAGTTAAGGTTAAAGTTAAAGTTGAAGTTAAAGTTAAAGTTAAAGTTAATGTTAAAGTTAAAGCGAAAGTTAAAGTTAAAATTAAAAAAAGTAAAGTTAAAGTTAAAGTTAAAGTTAAAGTTAAAGTTAAAGTTAAAGTTAAAGTTAAAGTTAAAGTTAAAGTTAAAGTTAAAGTTAAAGTTAAAGTTAAAGTTAAAGTTAAAGTGAAGTTAAAGTTAAAGCGAAAGTTAAAGTTAAAGTTAAAAATAAAGTTAAAGTTAAAGTTAAAATGAAAGTTAAAGTTAAAGTCAAAGTTAAAGTTAAGGTTAAAGCTAAAGTTAAATTTAAAGTTAAAGTTACAGTTAAAGTTAAAATTAAAGTTAAAGTTAATTTAAAGTTAAAGTTAAAGTCAAAGTTAAAGTTAAGGTTAAAGCTAAAGTTAAATTTAAAGTTAAAGTTACAGTTAAAGTTAAAATTAAAGTTAAAGTTAATTTAAAGTTAAAGTTAAAGTGAATGTTAAAGTTAAAGTTAAAGTTAAAGTTAAAGTTAAAGTTAAAGTAAAAGTTAAAGTTAAAGTGAATGTTAAAGTTAAAGTGAAAGTTAAAGTTAAAGTTAAAAATAAAGTTAAAGTTAAAGTTAAAGTGAAAGTTAAATATTAACTTCTCATTTATTCAATAAAAGTAAAAAATTTGTTTTCTTATCGGTCACCACGCTTAAAAAGGTTAACTTGAATTAATATCAAAGACAAAACTTGAATTAATATCAAAGAAAACAAAATGTTGCATAAATATTATAATTGCATAAGTTGATAATATGCAATAGCTTTACCGCGGCAGTCCCCGAGTGCCACACGTCCTTTTTTTTAATTTTAACATTAATTTTATGTTTTATATATCTTAGTAGTCGACCGCATTGTGTCTGTGTTGACTTTAATCCAAATAAATTAAATTAAATTAAATTAAGCACTACTTAGCGGCAGTATTACTCTAACCAACTTTTTTTTGTGATAAACAAAAATTTAGTTCAGTGAACTGTATTCAGCTAAATTCAGCAAATCATTTAAAACAACAGACTCTCTATGAGAAAAGAATAAGGTGATTCGTGGTGCAATATTTGGATTTAATTAGTGATTGCTGGTAACAACTATTACCTATAAATACTGAGTAATTCAGCTTGGGCTGGATTATTCAGCCCAATGCAGTTATATTTAGAACAAAACTTTTCGCTGTTCGCATAAATTATAGTGCTTTTTCAAATACTTTTTTCTCGAAATAAATTTGAAACTACAAATTGCTCAATTTATCATTCAGCGCAATTCAGCAACTTTTAACTGCTTCTATAAAGATTTTTGGTTTGTATCAAAAATCTCAATTCAGCGCGACTCAACGGACTTCTAACTATTTTTGATTGTAATACTTAATTTCGTTAAGCTCGTTAATACTAATCAATATTCAATCATTCAGCGCATTTTTGGGCTATTCAGCGCAGTTCAGCTATATTCGAAACAAATATTATGCTCTATAATAGTTATCCGCATAATTAATGGTGGTGTTGTTTATGCTGCCTATCTCACATTTGATAGTATAAATATATTCTTCGGAATAAATTTGAAATTGCAAAGAAGCCAATAATTCATTCAGCGCAACTGAGCAACTTAAAATTGCTATTATCTACATTATTCAGTTTGCCAACTCTCAACCACTTCAAAAAGATTGATACCATTTATTCAGGATAAAGATGTTTTAGATAAATTTAGCAAAGTAAATTGACTTCCAACTTTTTTTTAGGTATTTCAGTGCACAATATTGCCTGCTTGACCATTAATTCATGTAATAATCTCAATTCAGAGTACAAAAATTAAACTCTAGCTTCAGATTCAGATTTCAGCCCTTCAATATTCCATACATACCACTTTGAGTGTAACTCAGCGCTATTTTAATTGTTCTGCGTAATTTAGCACAATGTAGAAACTTAAAGTGCATGGATAAAATGTTTAAACATTTTACTAAAACTATTATGTGTGGGCTTTATAAAGTTGGCAGCTATTCAGCGCCAGTAAGTGTTCAGCACTATTGAGCAGCTGCATTAATGCAAAGTTAATTTTTAGCTATTCAAGTCTGACCTCTAGAAACTTCCGTCTACAACTCAACTGTTTTGTACATGTTTTCATGTGTGTAATCTACCATAGTTTTCAATTATTCAACTCTATTTAATATTATTCAGCTCAACCAGGTTTTATATTTGTCCATTCAGCAATTACAGTTGACATCAAATCACTTCTTGGATCCATCCAAATCCATCATTTAAACTCACTCGTTTTTATTTTCCACATATTTTCATTATTCAGCACAGTTCAGCTTAATTCAGCGCAAATTATTGTTATATAGGTTACTTTTCAATTATTCAGCGCTATTTGCATTATTCTGTCAATTCAGCAATTACAAACCACGTCTAAGGTATTCAAATCCCTTAATTAAACACTCTTGCTCATCATTTTATACACATTTTCGTTATTCAGCACAGTTCAGTTTAATTCAGTGCAAATAATAGCAAACTTAGTATACAAAATCTTTTGAAACTGTTTTCGCACCTATATAGAATTATTATTAGTTATTTAGCTCAAGCTTGAGCTGTCTTTGCCTATTCAGTAATTACAGTTGACCTTAAAACACAGCTCACCTATTCACATCCTTCATGCGATCTCTATCATCCCTCATTTTATGCAAATTTTCGCTATTCAGCGCTTTCATATTAATTCAGCGCAAACTATTATTAACGGAGCATACACAATTTCATCGAACCTATGCAAAGTTATGTTTGTCTCAATATTATGTTACATTATTTGAGATATTCAGCGCTATTTAATGTTATTCAGCTGGCGTTATATTTGTCGATTTAGCAATTACAGCTGACATCAAATCAACTTTAAGCAATTCAAGTCCTTCACCGAAATACTATCGTATGCCATTTTGTGCTTAATTTTATTATTCAACGCGCTTTAACTTAATTCAGTGCAAGGTATATTAGAATCAAGAATAAGTAAAACTAATCGAATTTATGCAACATTACTTTCAGCCCAATCAGCAGATTTAATTCCTGGTTTATTTGTGTCTGAAAAGTAAGCAGAATAATTTAAATACTCAATAATTACATTTCTTCAAATTGTTTACATCGGAAAGGTCTTCTGAATGGCTTAGAAAGCATCTGAAAAAATGCTGCTTGTTTTGGTAGGCATATTAGGTCAGGCCTTAAGCTTCTCAAATACTTTTTTATTCAATCTTCATTTCAATTGTTTTTATTTTGCATTTGTTTATTTTAAATTTTCTCCAATATCTTGTTTCTTAACATCGATTCAATTTATTTTAATTTCTTTCACTAACACCAGAGGGATATCAACTAACACATACACAAACGTACAAAATTATCAATTCATTTTAGATATTTAAAAGCAATGTGCATGTACTGCGATTATTAGAGATGTTGGCATATCTCTGAATAAAAAGCTGAAAATAGAGAACTTGCACAACAACAACGTTAAAAAAATAAATAAACGCGAAGTGTTTTACAACATAAAATTTCGTATAAAAGAAGGTGTAAAAATATGCGACGATAAAGCTAAAGAATAAAGAGTGAAAAAAGAATAAATTAAAAGCGAAACGAATGTAAAAAGCAAGCAAAAATTTATAAATGAGGTCTGTCAAACAAAGCTTTGATGAGGGTGGAAGTATTTCCAAAGAAGCAAGGAGCCAACCATTCCAAATTCTATTCAAATGCAAATCAGTTACGCTGCAAAAACAACAAATACCAAACTTAAAATGTAATATATATATTTCTACATAGTAACACACTCAATCACACACACTCACAATATCAACCATATTGAACGCCCAAAAGTAGACTACAAATATTCATTTGCACGATTCACCCAAAAAAGAAGCGCCACAACGACATTCCGAACGCAATTCAAAGCATATTGAGTAGCGAGGTACTATTATGTATGCACGCGTGTACGCAAACCAACAAGCATTTGCTAATGCAATAACTTTTTGTGTATGTACTTGTGTGTGTGTGCGTACGTTAACGAAAAAGCGATAAAGATGGCGTAGGATAAATTTAAACAATGATTGAAACTGAATTGAATGCTTTTTAAAAAAAGAGTGCGTTGAAGAAAGTTGGAGGATGTGTGTGAGTAATTGAACAGCAACGGCTGAACCGCTGCGGCTATTCGGCCAGCGGGTAGCAATGAAGTACACGTGCGCACGTAGCCACAATCCATGCACATATTCAAAATATGTATGCAGCTGTAAACATTCAAGTCGTACACGTGGCGTATGAGCAACTTTTTCCTTCGTAGTATTGGTTTATGATATTTTTCTTTATTATTCGCCCTATTTGGTGTTTTATTTTGTCTTGTAAAATAAAATGCAAAAAAAGATAAATAAAACGTCACAATGCTGTTATGTTTCTCCTGCAGCATGTGGTCCACAATAAACGTGCCATTGACAAATAGCTTTGACAACGTAAATGTTTTTCTGAAATAAAAAAAATATTGCGTGAAACCGTATATTATATACCCAGCTGCGAGTTTGTGGAAAAAATTTGATTACAAACATTTTAGAGCTTTTAAGCAGGGATATATTTATACTAAACGGAGATTTTACCCAACTAAAATAGTTAAAATTTGTAAACTAGGCATGTACTGAATTGCGCTGAATACATGCAAGAATATGTAGGCTGAATTGCCTTAAAGAACTTTTAAATAACTTGGTTAGAATCTTTCAAAGTAGCCCTTTAGTTATGGAAGCGCAGAATCGCACATAAAAGATCTGACTAAGTTTTTATTTATTGAAAAAAAGCAAAGGACTTTAAGTATTATATTAAGTAGGTATAACCGCAAAAAAATATGTTGTTTAGCAAACATGCGCTGATTGAGCTGAATACTTGCAAAAGCTTTTGAGTAGATATTCTTCAAAAGCACTGAGTAAAATAAGCTACAAATTAAGTAATAATTAGCCTAATAACTGTAAAATATCTGAATATCACATTTTTAAATATATTCGGTATTTTTTGTAAGCTAAGCATGAATACTTAAATCTACCTAAAATTCCGTTTTTTAAAAGACCTTTTCTATTTTTATGAAATATTGTAAGAATATATGCGCTGAATTACCTTTATTGACTTATAAAAATTTGGTTTGCAATACTTCAAGTTATCGTTTAGTTATGGATGAGTGGACCAATAACATATGCGCTGAATTCCGTAAAAAAGAGCTGAATAACAATTCAGTTTTTTATAAAGCACACTGGGAGTAAGTGCTTTGTTATATAATATGATAAACAAATAAGAAATATGTAGTCCAAACATGCTTTGTATTAAGCCGAGTATCTGCCAAAAAGAGTTCAACCTATTCTTTGAATCCGCTTGGTGAAAAGGGAAACATATGCGCTGAAATTGTCTATGCTTGCTTTAAAATGAGGTGAACATAATTGTTTTTAAAGATACCTTTAGCTTAGCATGCGCTGAATTTTGCTGAATAGGTTAATCCATTGTTAAAAAAATATATGCAATTTTTTTTTAATTTTTCATTAAAATAGATGCTGACTGACCTTAGGCCTTTAATAGTTTTTACATTAATTAGTTACTAATCACTTTTTTCTAGCTGGCTTGAGGTCTGAATTGAAATAAAAACACAAGGGTTTTTATATATTACCAATATATTTCGATTACACACGGTAATCGTCTTCAGGGTGAACTACAAAACATAATAACAACAAATAAATAAATAAAACACCA
>JARSSU010027235.1:0-17099 GCA_029619165.1 Eurosta solidaginis
ACTGTGCCGATTAAAACCTGACCGTCAGTGAGGGTCCTAAGGCTGTTACCAAATACACAAGCTCCAAGTAATTTGTGCGACTGAGGAAAATATGTATAAAAGTGAAAAATGTTAACAAAAAGGCACTTTTCAGGGCCACAAAATATAAATTAACAAAGAGATATGAATTTTTCTAAGTGGATGAAAATTTTTAATTTTGTTTTGCAATTGAAACATCAATTTTAAAATTGGTCAGCACGCTAGGGCTGACTTACAGTGTCAGACACTAGGGCGGTTAATTATTATGGCGAAGCAAAGCTGTAGAGCGTTTAGCCAGACGTATTGCGTAAATAATTGAATAAATTTTTGATCTTTTTGTTTGTATATTTTGTAGCCCTGAAAAGGGCTTATTGATAATTCAACATTAATGAATGTAAAAATGAATTGTAAATTATCACAAAAAACGCAGCATATTTATTTTTTAGCTGATGCCTTTTTTGCAGCTGGCTTTTTAGTTGCAGCCTTTTTTGGTTTAGCAGCAGTTGCTTTTGCTTTTGTTGCCTTTGACTTAGCGGTGGCAGATTTCGACTTGGTTGGTTTGGCTTTAACGGCGCCAGTCTTTTTTGCGTCTTTAGCCTTAGATTTCTCATTTTCTTTTTTTCGGCGGTTTTCTTAGTGGCGACAGCTTTTTTCACTTTTTTATCACCACTTGCCTTTTTGACACCACTCGACGATTTTTTCTTTAATATTGCACTATCTTTTTTGGCTTTTGATTTATCAACCGATTTTGACTTACCATCACCTGATTTAGTGGCTGCAGCTGATAATTTAAATGAACCAGATGCCCCCTTTCCTTTGGTTTGAATCAATTTTCCACTAGTAACAGCCGATTTCAAATAGCGCTTAATAAATGCTGCCAATTTTTGGGCGTCACATTTATATGTTGCACTAATATATTTCTTAATTGCCAAAAGCGATGAGCCACCACGTTCCTTCAAATTCTTAATGGATGCATCCACCATTTGTTGACTTGGTGGATGAGTGGGAGCAACCGATGGTTTTTTGGGTTTAGTTGCTTTTTTAGCAGCAACTTTCTTCTCAGCAACAGCAGCAGAAGCAGCTACTGGTGAGCTAACATTTGCAACAGCGATTGTGTCAGACATCTTCACTTAATTATTTTATTTAAACTTTTGTTAACACTTGAAAATATTTATCAATATTAAGCACACAAAGCACAAACTCACTATTTATACTCTTTTATACGAGCGCATAGAAAGCGATACTCTGTTTAAAATGTGAGAAGCGCAGCGAAAAGATGGATGACAAATATTCTCATTTCAGTGCTACGTACCATTTACATTTGATAAACTTTTCATCTTAATAAATTAATTAAAATTCACATATTAAAGTCATTGCAAATATTCATGTAAAAATAGATAACTGAAATGTGTTAGTTTAATATACGAATTCATTTAAATTGATGAATTTCATATTTTCGGAGTGTCAGGCATTTTAATCAAAACTTTGTACTGATAAAATCGAATTTTTTCTCAATTAAGTGAATTTTCTTAAAATATATTTGTACTAATCAAAATTTTCATTCAAATATATAAAATATATTAAATTACAAATCAAAAAAACTTATCTTCGTTGAGTTTTAACAACATTATTTTATTTTAAAAAAATATTTAAATATTTCTATTGCAACACTAGAGTAACCCTATATGGCTTCACTTAAAGGCATCTAAAGTTTGGAATTTTAGTCTGAATTGATTATTGATATTGGATGTCTACAACTTATATGTATAATTAAATGAAATTTCATGACATTCAAAAAAAATTCTCATTGAATGCTTATTAATTATCAATATGATTATAATATAAAATCCGCGATAGACGTTGACGAGAGTAGACGTGTTTTTGTGCTGCTCCGTTTCTTTTAATTTCTTTTCATTTTTTTCCGTTCATTTAATAGTGCGCTATGTCTTTGTGTGCTAAATGTAACTCTGAGTGTGCCACGGGTGAATTTTTATGCTGTGGCATTTGCTCGCATACTTTGCATGTAAAGTGCTCTAATATAAACACAAGCTCGGCTAAGCTTATAAACTGTTGTAAAAATATCTTGTTCAGATGTGATACGTGCATTGATTTGCCTATTTCAGCTTATTTGCTTAAGCTTCGAAATGCAGTGCGCTCTTTAAGCGATATTCAAAACGAATTTAGTGGACAAGCAAATCCAAAACATTCTAAAAAACAAAGCGCTACAAGTGCAGCCACCAACAGTGTCGGTAAATCTATACATAGTCAATCCAGCAAATCAAACAACAATGCTGCTGATAATGGCGAAGCTAAACAAAGTGCAGTGCAAAACAATAAGAAGCGAGCCTTACGATCTAACACAAAGGCCGATGACCGTGATTCAGTGCCTTTGATTTCGATTTCAACTCCCTCAACTCCGAATCTTACTGATATTCGTGTGGATGCTCTCTCTCAGTTTACCGACAATAATAGCGATATTGAAGTTGTTGCTGCATCCGATAATGAATTTGTCTCTCGTGATCCTACTGCTGCTACGACTTCTTGTACATCGAATTCAGCTAATTTTAATGTCAACAACACTGGTTGGACAGCAGTAAAGTCGAAAAAAATAATAATAACGTGAACAAAAAGCATAAACAAGTAGTTGTTGTTGGTTCGAGTGACAACAAAGAACTAAGCGTTGCTGTTCGTAACAAGTGGGTACATTTGTCTTCGTTTGCGCCTAGTGTTACAGCTGATAACATTAAAAGTTATGTAGCAAAACATGCCAACATCGATACTAATGCTATCCATTGTTTTGCGCTGCTTAAAAAAGATGACCCAGTAGGCAAGCATAGGCGTGTGAATTTTAAATTGGGTATTCCCTCAACTAACCTCCAAAGTATCCTACAACCATCTCTTTGGCCGGCTAATGTGAAAGTGAAGCCGTTTCATTCTTTTCGGAAACAAGCCGTTCAAAACCACGAAACGTGACGCTAGATAAGAGTGTTTCTCGTGATTTTAACAGTGCCCTCAGTATCTACTTTCATAATATATCTGGCTTACGTACTAAGTCCAACACAATTTATCAATTCAGTACAGAAGAGTTGTTCGATATAATTGTCATAGTTGAAACGTGGCTAAACTCTGATTTCTACGACAGTGAGTTTTTCGATACGCAACTTTACGACGTGTTTCGTAAAGACCGTGACGCTGTCAAGACGGGTTGCTTAAGAGGTGGCGGTGTTCTAATTGCGGTGAGAATAGTATTTCGCGCATATTCTGTTGAGCTCGCGAATAATGACTCACTGCTTGATCAATTATGTGTATGCATTAACGGAGCTGAGACAAACGGCTGCTTGTTTCTGATTGCCTCGTACATACCACCAGGGAGTAACGTGGATTTATATAAAGCGCATGTGGATAATGTGACTAGCCTAGCTTTAGATAATTTGGGCGACAACCACTTATGCGTTTTTGGGCGATTTTAATCTTAGCAATATTATCTGAATGGTAATTTGTTTGTGTAATTCGTTGTGGTTATGTCAAAAATACTCTGAGAAATGTTCGTACAGTCAAAATTCATGAGAAAAGTTGCAATCAGCTTGGCTAATGCTTTCACCTTTAATGACTCCGCCACCAATCAGCTTTGCCAGCATAGTTTGAAATTAATAATCAACATAAACGATTTGATTTCGTTTTGATATGGCAGAAAACGAAACAAAATCATTTCGTTAATTTGACGTTCTTAACGTTAATAAACGAAACGAAATTACTTTGTTTCGTTTTTTAACGTTGATTATCGTAACGAAATGATATCGGTTCGTTGGTTAAGCATGCCTGATTCATATGATGAATGCTTATAAGCTTTAAATCAATAATTGATATGGTAACAAATTATAACTAATATTATTATGCACGTAAATGTATGCGCGCGTATGAAATTTTTCCATTGAGTCTATAGAAATATTAAATTGTATTCCAAGTATTTATTCAATTAAATGCAATTTAATTAAAAAAAAATTTATGTACATATATACATAAAATAAAAGAAAAAGTTGGATATGCCAACAACACGCGGTGTTCCCAAGCGGTCCCCCATCTAAGTAATAACCGCGCCCGACGCTGCTTAATTTCGGTGATCGGACGAGAACCCATGTATTCAGCGTGGTATGGTCGTTGGCAAAATTTGTTTGCCTAAATCGGTATAAGTATGGCTACTTTAATGTGTATACTCGCAGCTGTGAATTTGTCCTTTTTTTAAATGATATAAGTCGACCGTGGTGTGATGGTAGCGTGCTCCGCCTATCACACCGTATGCCCTGGGTTCAATTCCCGGGCAAAGCAACATCAAAATTTTAGAAATAAGATTTTTCAATTAGAAGAAAATTTTTCTAAGCGGGGTCGCCCCTCGGCAGTGTCTGGCAAGCGCTCCGATTGTATTTCTGCCATGAAAAGCTCTCAGTGAAAACTTATCTGCCTTGCAGATGCCGTTCGGAGTCGGCATAAAACATGTAGGTCCCGTCCGGCCAATTTGTAGGGAAAAATCAAGAGGAGCACGACGCAAATTGGAAGAGAAGCTCGGCCTTAGATCCCTTCGGAGGTTATCGCGCCTTACATTTATTATAAGTCGACTTAAGTAAATTTTGCTATATACTTTATAGTTTAGTGTATTCAGATACTTTTGCTACTTAAATTAGATTAAGTTTATTTTTTACAAAAATGAACTTATGCCATTTTTGAAAATAAGCCTGCTATTACATCGCTTGGCTTGTGTCGGGGTATATTCATTTGCATGAGTTTTCATTATGCATACATACGTATGCTACTTTTCGTTTAGTTCATACATATATACATACATACTACGTATGCATGTACATCTTAACCCATATCGTCTCATTGTTCGAATAATCGAACAGTAATTTTTACTGTTTTTTGCAATTTTTTCCAGGGGTTTTCTTTAAAAGTGAGATACGAAATTATGACGTTTTATGTTGGTTTGGAGTGTTTTCTACATTATTACGAACAATAATTTTTTCAGACCAGCACCCAATCTTTTCACAGAGCAGAATAAAAACTCACTAATTTTAGCTTGTTTTAAAAAGAATTATTTTAATTACAAGAGAATTAGAAAATATGAAAACCTGGTATAAGGTTTTGCTGCGAATGAGCTAAAGTTTTCGTTTTGATAGTTTTCGTGTTTGCAAATTTAATATACCGGTCCCTGTATGTATGTGAAGTTAGGTGTTCGATTAATCGAACGCTGGGCACAATTCAGCATTTTTTCCTCATTGAATTCGGTTGCAATTTGAAATGTATTTACCGTTTGTTCAATTGCGTAGAAATGTTTTAGTCGGAATAACCATAAGCACGTGTTCAAATTTAGTATGAATAAAATCACCATATTGAAGAAGACGCCGTCATTGGTATCGAAATTTGGTCAGATACAACACCTCTTGCCATAGAAAATCGCTCCAAAAGGCAGCGCATTGAGACAAATGCAACACCAGTTAAAAAATATAAGCCCTTATCAGCTTTTAGTAAGCCCATGTGGGTGCAGAGAAAAACCGTGACGGGACATTCGAATATGATATTTCCCCTACAACCGAGCCATTGGATAATGTTAAAAAAAACTTGGCAGAAAGCTTCCAAAACAAAACCACATTGGAACTGTTTTCACTCTTTTTTGAATACGAGGTCCTTGACATGATTATCAAAGAAACAAATAGATATGCTCAGCAGAAAAACGAACACATTCGCATTGATCAAGTTGCTTTGAAGCGATTTCTTAGTATTTTAATTATATCAGGATATCATACTTTGCCGACAACTCGGGGCTATTGGTCACAAACCCAACATTAAGAGTACCAATCGTGAAAGTATGCATGTCCAGGAATCGTTTTCAATATATCAAGAGGTTCATCCATTTCGGGAAGAACTACATCTTCATTCCACAGATAAAATTGCCAAAGTACTTTAATCAAGTTTTTTTCATTTGTGTATGATTTGCTTATAAACTGTATTCTGTTTACTTAGTTAACACCATTGTATGAAGTTATTAACGCATAATTTATGAAATTTGGTGTTTGGAAGGAGACGCTTTAAATCGATGAACAAATGGGTTCATACTTTGGGCGTCTTTCTTGCAAAATGTTCATACGTGGGAAATACGACAAGCAGCTTGGATTGGGAGCAGAAGTGGTTTTACGGTTGCTGGAAAATGTTGAGTATCCAAGTCGTCATAAGGTATACTTTGACAATTTTTTTACGTCCTACTACTTAATGTGCCTATTATCTGAGAAAAGACTCTGCACAACTGGCACGTACGGGCAAATCGTATTGGAGGTGCACAACTTAAAACTGGAAGGCAGTTGGAGAGGGGCAATCATGACTACCAATTTGATAACAGCAATAAGATTTTGGTTTGTTGTTGGCAGGACAATAGCGAGGTTACGATTGCCACAAGCTTCGAGCAAATCATGCCAAGGTGGAAGAAGCAAAAAGTAAGCGCTTGTGGGGAATTGTTCAACCTGGAGGATAGGCAACTACAACCAGCCTCAGCTACTTAAAAATTATAATATGGGTATGGGGGGAGTGGATCTTCATGGCAATGCCGCCAGAACTATTACATTGCGATTCGATCCAAAAAATGGTATTGGCATTTATGGATTTCTCTATTAAATTCTGCTTTTGTAAACGCATGGAAACTTGACTGTTTTTCTCGTCGAGTTTATAAGAAAAGCATGCTGAATCAGAAAGACTTCCGTGTGCAAATTGCTTATTCTCTTATAATGACCGCTGATGATGAAGACGTCGGGAACGCCGCAGAAGACGAAGAGAGTGACCTTGATTATTTACCAGGATCTTCAAAGGATAGTCATCCTAAAAATATCCCGAAACTTGCCGGACAGCAAATTGTGCCACAAGCCTAGTTCTTTCATATGCAAGAGATGCAACATTGCACTACACACCCATTGTTTTGAGTCATACCATTTAAAATAGTAAACTTGAGCAATATATTAACTTGTTATGTCCTTTTAAAAGTTACTTAAGAAATCGTTACCTTGAAATAATTTAGTTTTTTTACTCAGCTGAAGCAATAGCCAGATAAAAAAAATTAAAAAAAACACCTACTTGTGCCCAGTGTTCGATTAATCGAACACCTCATATCTCGAAAACTAAAATTTCTAAACCAAATTTTGACCACAAATATGAATTCAGCGACCCATTTTTACCCTAATCTACAAGTTTCATTAAAATACGCGAAAAAAATTTGCTTGGGATCATATGGGTTAATAACATATCTTTCTTTTATGTATTGTATTAGAGAAATTTTGAAATCTTTGTTAAAAAATATTGTGGTCCTGAAAAGGACCGTTTGTTTGAATGTATATTTATTTTGTTTTAATATGTCCGTAAAAATGAATTTAACCGCCGAAACCATACAATGTACGACCCTGCCTCTTCAATGCATATACAACATCCATAGCCGTAACTGTTTTCCTTTTAGCATGTTCAGTATAAGTGACTGCATCACGGATAACATTTTCCAAAAATACTTTTAAAACACCACGAGTTTCTTCATATATTAAACCAGATATACGTTTTACGCCACCACGACGTGCTAAACGTCGAATAGCTGGCTTTGTGATACCTTGGATGTTATCACGTAAAACTTTGCGATGACGTTTGGCGCCACCTTTACCTAATCCTTTTCCACCTTTGCCACGACCAGTCATTTTTTCTATTTAGCACTTTTTTTAGCTTTCACAAGAACACTTCACTTGATCACTTCACTTCACAACTAATAGCTTGGTTACCGAACGTAGCTGCTATTTATACAAAAATCCACAACATTGAGTGAGCTACCATTATGTGGCATAAATATTTCTATCTCATTTTAACTCGCACAATATTGCAACCCTAAAAAAAATGGACAAATGAAACGTTTTTGTGTATTTTATTATATGTATTTCCACATTTATAAAAATTAGGTTTATTAAGTGAAGTGTTCAGTGATCAGTGTTTATTTTGAATTGTGAAAAATAAAAGTGAGAAATGGCTCGTACAAAGTAAAGAGCAAGTGATTACTGACAATAGCTACTAGGTGTAGTGTATGCAATTGAATTTGCTATAGTGAAATGGACACTAATAACTCTTTTGCTCCCCTAGGGGATGATAAGACAAAAAATCAATATTTAAAACAATCCAGTCCGACTAAACCTTCCCAAAATGGGAAGAAGAAGAGTCGGCGGGAAAAAAGGCGACGCAATAATCGTGATTGTGACGATGGGTCTTTGGACTCTAGTTCCGATTTTTCTAAAATTGTTGAATACAACAAAAAACTTTTGATTTTAAATAAACAATTTGAAAATAAAATTAACGAGCTGGAAAATCGGCTCAAAGCATATGAAACGGCTAGTGCAAGTGCAAGTGTGCCTAAAGTACAATCGAATCAGGAGGTGACAGACATAAATTTTAATACAGAGGTTGAATACACTGATGGAATTGGAGACGATGAGGACAACATGAACAGGGGAACAATTGACAACATGAACAATGAAAGGGAGGCAGCGGTGGCAGCGGAATTAATGGCGTCTGCAGTAACACAAGAAAGAAAAGTAACAAATGTGAGTATCAAAAACCATAATAAAAGGAGCAAGCCTCCAATATTTGTATGTTATAATATTAATATCAAAGAAATAGCCTCAAGGCTTAGTGGTCTACTGGGACACAAAAATTTTTGTTTCAATATAATTAATAAAAACGTTACCCATGTTAGCCCATCAACCATGGAAGATTACATTATAATCAAAAAATATCTAACTGACAGTAAAATTTGTTATTATACATTTACGCCAAATGAGGTTAAACCCTACACTATGATTATCAAAAAGTTGTCACACATATATGAAGAATGTGAAGTATAGACTACCTAAATAACTTGGATATAAGTGTAAAGATAATAAATTTGAAAAAGCTAAAATACAACTGGTTAGTCCAAATATCTAGGGACTCTAACGTAGCCGAATTTAAAAAAATTCAATATATTTTAAACTGCAAGGTGAGCTTTGAGGGTTTCAAAAATGACTCACCCATCACCCTAAAAATGCACAACCCAGATGTGCTTCTGATAGCTGAGTATAAACTCAACATCAGAGACAAAATACTATTTGATGGGTATAACTTTGTTGCTCAATATGCAATAGCATAGAAAATGTCGCGTTAGAAATTGAATTAGTAGGTGGTGAAAAAGTGGCTTTTGTAGCCATGTATAAGCCTCCCAATTGCAAATTAATAAGCGAAGATCTAAGCAACATAATAGACGAGGTAACAGCTAAGCAAGTAGTGCTTGGATGTGATCTTAATGCTAGGCATCCTAATTCGGGGGATTCTTTTACAAAACTTAGCGGCAGAGAATTAGCCAATTGGTTAGATGGTCCTCATCTTTTACAAGTTGTACCCACAAAATTTCCCTCGTGTCCTGTGAGCAACTCTTTTTGGATTTTCATATATCCGCTTACGTTACAATAAAATTTCATGAAACCGCTACGTTTGCTACTGTGAACGCCAATAATTGCGTTGATCCTGATGGTGATATTGCTGCGCCAGGATTTGGCCTTTTAAGTCCTCCAGCGTTGGACATCGTGGGAATGAAGTGCAGCTGCCTACTCTGCCAAAGGGAAGTCAAAGCAGGAAACCAACCAGTACACAAAGAACAGGTATTGAGTGCTAACAATTAAAAGCTGTTGAGGTTATATCTCTTTACTAAACTGCTGCAAAAATTACTCAACAAGCTTAATTTTTGGCTCTCTTGTATTCGCTTTGATATATTATCCGTATATTTTACGTCAATTTCGTGATACAAGATTTCGGGATTGCTAGTGAAAAACTACCTCGTGAAATTTCCGACAGGCTCGCGATTACTAAAACTGTCATACTTTCGAAAGCTATACTGCTTTATTTCTTGGTCCTATTATTGGCTATATTTTCGCTCCAGTTAGGTCGTTCAGATTTTCGACATTTGTCTAGTTTCCTTTTTGAAATGATTTTGTGACTTTCTCGTTCGGTCAGTTCCTACTTGGATAGTTCTGGTGAAGTTTCAGCTTTTTTTTCGTTATTTAAGTCGCTGAAGACTTCCAGACTATACATTTTGAATACAAAGTTACTGTACATATAGCGCACCAAGATGACCGGAAAAGTGAGAGTTCGCAAGGCCAGATGGAAGACACCAAGGCTCTGACAAGACAAAAGTCAATTTTAAAACGAAGCATTTTGAAATTAAAACCGGAATTCTCGATAAGTCGATTTCATCGCAGATATCGGAAGTCGAGTGTCGAATTGAGATGCTGGATAGCTACAGTGAAAAGCTTATGAAGTGTCAATTCGAATCGAGGATATGATGAGACGATACAAACTCGTGGTAGCCTTGATAAACTGATTGTAGAGACCAAGGCCCTTTAAAATCAATAGTGTCAGAACATAAACAGTTAATGTTACTGAAACATCCGTTGTAGCCCCTCACAGCTCGAGGCTTCCAAGATGTCGCTGCCCAATTTTCGAGGGCAATATTCGGATTTTAAAACTTCAGAGGCCTTGTTCATAATGCCACTTCGCTTTCGGATATAGAAAAATTCACCCACTTGGTTTCATGTTTGTTTGGTGAAGCTTTAGGAACCGTGAAGGCCTTCCAAATGACGGAAGAAAATTATCCGAAGGCGGTGCAAGCTTAAAAAGGTATATGACAACAATGTCTAATATTTTCTAACAGAGTTGTAAACTGTTTGAGCTTCCAAAAATTCAAAAACCATCTTCGCTTTCGTTCCGGTCTATGATCGATACAGTATCTGCGTGTATGACTCCCTGTTGTCTTGGGTGGACGACAAAAATATATCAAATGCAATGGTAATACATTTAGTGATGTCGAAGGTTGATCCTACTACGCGGTTCAAAATGGGAGGAGCAGCTCGACTATGACAAGCTTCCGCTGTGGAGTGAGTGTGAAAACGGCTCTCAATAAGAGATACCAGCACCTCTCGTCTGTAAAAAGCATCGACGTCGTCAAAATCGAAATTTTCATCTTTCGAAACCCAAAGGCAGAACAAACAAAGGTGCTGAATATCCAAAATCGTCCTTTGTAGCTACAAAATCGAAGGCAAATAACTTGCTTTCATTGCAACTCAAAGATCATTTTCCTAACAGCCATCGAAAACGGAAGGGACCCCAAATGATCCCGAAAAAGTCCTGAAATGACCCCGACGAATTCCCGGACAGGATACCGAAAACCATCCAGCAAATGATGCCGAAGGGGTCCTCAAATGATCCCGTATTAGACGGATCCCGAAAAACTATACAGAAATTATCCCTGAATGATCCCGAAATGTCCGATATGAGCCCGGAAGGGTCTCGATATGACCCTAACGGGATTACAAATAGGTGAAAGTAAACTATAAAACCATGATAATAAGGCAGCAGGCACGTTGGAGCGAATGAAAAGTTACAAAAAACATTAAAGGTACGTCCACACCGGTAACGAAATAGCAACGTTGTATAACAATTGTTTTAAAACAATTGCAACTGTTATCCAACCAAGTTATCTAATTCCTTTGATCTTTACCGACAACCTCTGGGTAACATGTAACCTGCTATAAAAACAGAAAAACACGTTAGCTACTGGTGTGGACGCACCTTAATAAAAGAGTGCTAATAAAACAAGTGAAGGAGAGCGGATGGCGGGAGGAGGCGGAGCGAGCACCACCGATCGTTTTTCCAAAATTGTTTAGATCTCGATCGGTATGAGCCAGATTCCAAAAATGATTGATTTAGGAGAACATTTATATTGAGTTATAACAATTTATGGATTTTACACCAGAGGGTTAGAGAACGGGGGAGGCGGGACGGAGGGTGTCACTGCTCATTTTGTACGCCTTCGACTTATTTGACCTATTGAGTTGTATATTGGTGAAGGACAGTAAAGGTAGTTATAATGTGTAAAAATTATTAAGTATTTTTCGAAGGGTCGTGGGACCCCTACCCCCTTTCCATGTTCGGAAACAATTTCGCTAATAGACTATTGTCTGTGCCCAAATTGCATCAAAATCCCT
Source organism: Eurosta solidaginis (assembly GCA_029619165.1). Classification (NCBI taxonomy): domain Eukaryota; kingdom Metazoa; phylum Arthropoda; class Insecta; order Diptera; family Tephritidae; genus Eurosta; species Eurosta solidaginis. The sequence continues at coordinate 12,102 of JARSSU010027235.1, forward strand.
GTAGCCGTTTCTGGCGTGATTCAGTCAAAAAAGACGAAGAAATATAATAAATAAATTACAACTGTTCCTAAGGGGCGGGGACCTGCTCCCTTTTGAAAAATATCTAGACTATTGGCTATATGTGTGCCAAATTTCATCCAAATCTGTCCAGCCGTTCTTTGTGTGATTGAGGCACAAAGACAAACGTCTGGACATCTAAACATCCAAACATACAAATATCCAAACTTTCCCATTTATAATATATATATTAGATTAGATTAGATATCCCATTTATAATAGTATACTAGCCTTTACCCACGGCCCTTCCGCAAGGAGAAAATTAAATATATGTGCTATTCACGTAGCCTGCTTATCAAGTTATCTGTTTAAAAATTGTTTCTGTCAATGTATTTTATTTTTTAATACAGTAAACAAAAAGAACAAAATGAGCTGACAACCTGAAAGGCACGCTTTTATGAATAGTACAATACAGTTTTTTCGAATTAAAAAAAAATACATTTTGTTTTTAAGTTAAATTAATTGATATGACAGGGTGAAAGAATTTACTACTCATAGAACAAAGGAGTGAAACTACAATTAGCTGAAACCAAAGAGAATTTTAACGTGTTACGAATATTAGCAACGCTAAGGGGTACTGTCATCTCTAAGCGATGCTAAGCAGTGACTTGTATGCACATCAATAGATCAATCAATATGTCTACACATATGTACGTACACGCAGCGAAGAAGAAACGCACAAACAAATGCAGATATCTTATCTGAGGTGCTCCCAAAAAGTATGCAATTATATTTGTGGAAGTGTCGCTCACAAATACACGCGCATATGAGAAGATATACACGTGCATCTGTAGTTATATAGCAGTAACTAAGTAAATTCTGGAAGTGCCTAGAAGATGCAACGAGGAAATCACAGAGTATAAAAGGCAGCAACAGTAGAGGCGCTACAATCAGTTTGATTTAAGACGCATCTGGCGAGCAATAGTAGTGTTATTGTGAAGAACTTTAATAAAGACCATTTTGCTATATTGAATAGTGGAGTTATTTATTCAACATTTTAGTGATTCGAACGTTAGTAGAGATTTGGAGGAAGCGGAATTTCAGTAGATTCGTTACAATAGTGTTGCTTTTTCGGGTATTTAGTTGGTTAAAATATTACAAAAAGTGTAAATATAGTTATAATAGTTCGTTACAGGATTCATTTAAAAAACTCAAAAATAGAACGAAAAAGTTGGGATATATATTAAAGATAAAGCATACCGAATTTTAATTACGAATAATTTTCAGGAAAATTCATGGCCATAAAAGCTCATAAAATGATCCCGGAAGGGTCCCAAAATGATACCAAAATAGTTTCGAAATGATGCCGACGGGATCCCGGACAAATCCCGAAAACTATCCAGAAATGAAGGGTCCCAAAATAATCCCGAAGTAGTCCCGCAAAAGTCACGAAATAACTTCGACGGGATTCCGGACGGATCTCGAAAATCATCCAAAAATTAACCGGAGGGGTCCCAAAATTATTCCGAAATAGTCCCGAAATTACCCTGAGGGGATCCCGGACGGATCCCGAACACCATCCAGAATTGATCTCTGAAGGGTCCGCAAATGATCCCGAAAAAACTCCGACGGGATCCCGGACAGATACCGAAAATCATACAGAAATTATCCCGGAAGAGTTCCAAAATAGTCCCGAAAAAATCGCGGAATAACTCCGACGGGATCGCGGACAGATCCGAAAACCATCCACAAATGATCCCTGAAGTATCCTCAAATGATCCCGAAATACTCCCAAAAAAGTGCCGAAATGTTTTTGACGGAACCCGATAGAGCCCTGAAAAAGTTCCGAAAGTACGCTGACGGGATTCCGTATGGACCCGAAAACCATCCCGATATAATGCCGGAAGGGTCTCCAAATGATAACGAAATAGACCCGAAAAAAGTCCCGAAATAACCCTGACGGGATCCCGAAAACCATCAAAAATGACTGTGGGAGATTCCCAAATGATCCTGGAAAAGTCCCGAAACAACTCCGACGGATCCCGAACGAATCCCGAAAATCATTCAGAATTATTCCCGAATGGTCCCAAAATGATCTCGAAATATTCCCGAAATAACTCCGACGGGATCCCAGACAGATACCGAAAAATCATCCGAAATTATCCTGGAGGGGTCCCAAAATTATTCCGAATAGTCCCGAAATTACCCTGAGGGGATCCCGGACGGATCCCGAAAAACCGTCCAGAATTGATCTCTGAAGGGTCCGCAAATGATCCCGAAATAGTCCGGAAAAGTCCCGAAATAACCCTGACGGGATCCCGGACGGATCCCGAAAACTTCCCAGAAATGATCCCGGAAGGGTCCCAAAATGATACCCAAATAGTCCCGATATGACCCGACGGGATCCCCCAACACCATCCAGAAATGATGCCGGGAAAGGTTAACAAATTATAGTCAGGTGAAGACCCGGACGGATCCAGTAAACATATGCAGAAATGAACCCGAAAGGGTCCCAAAATGACCCCGAAAGTCCCGAAAAAGCACCAAACTAACCCTGACGGGATCCCAGGCGAATCCCGAAAACCATCCAGAATTTATCTCTTAAAGATCCGCAATTGACCCGAAGTAGTCCTGACAAAGTTCCGAAATTACCCTGACGGTATCCCGAAAACAATCCAGAAATTATCCCGAAGGATCCCAAATGATCCGGAACAGTCCCGAAAAAGATGCCGCAAGGGTCCCCAAATGATCCCGAAATAGTCCCGAAAGGACCCTGACGGGATCCAGAAATGATCCCGGAAGGATACCGAACCGACGGGATCCCTGATGGATTCCGAAAATCATCCAGAAATGATGCCGAAGGGTCCCAAAATCATCCCGAAAAAGTCCCGAAATTACCCTAACAGGACCCCGGACGGATCCCGAAAACCATCCAGAATTGATCTCTCAAGGGTCCGCAAATGATCCCGAAATAGTCCCGAAAAAGCTAACCCTGACGGGTTGCCGGACGAATCCCGAAAACCATCCAGAATTTATCTCTTAAGGCACGCAGAAATGATCCCGAAAGGATACCGAACCGACGGGATCCCAGATGGATCCCGAAAACTATCCCGATAAAGTCCCGAAATGACCCTGCGGGATCTCGGACGAATCGCGAAAATCATCCAGAAATGATGCCGGAAGGGTCCCAAAATCATCCCGAAAAAGTTCCGAAATTACCCTAACGGGACCCCGAAAATCATCCAGAAATTATGCCGAAGGGGTCCCGAAATAGTGTTGAAATTACCCTGACGGGATCCCGAAATCATCCACAATTGATCTCTGAAGGGTCCGCAAATGATCCCGAGAAAACTACGACGGGATCCCGGACATCATACAGAAATTATCCTGGAAGGATCCCCAAATAACCCTGAATAGTCCCGAAATAACTCCGACGGGATCCCGAAAACCATTCAGAATGGTCCTGTAAAAGTCCCTGGCATTGTCCAGAAAAAGTCCCGAAATTGCCCCGACAGGATCCAGAAACTTCCCAGAAATGATCCCGGAAGGGTCCCAAAATGATACCGAAATAGTCCCGATATGTCCCGACGGGATCCCCAAACCATCCAGAAATGATGCCGGAAGGGTTAACAAATGATCCCGAAATAGTCCCGAGATGACCCTGACGGGATCCCGAGTACCATCTAGAAATGATCCCGGAATAGTCCCGAAAAGACCCAAAATAATCCCGACAGGATCCCGGACGGATTCCGAAAACTATACAGAAGTTATCCCCGAAGAGTCCCAAAATTATCCCGAAAAAGTCCCGAATTGACCCCGACGGGATCCCGAAAACCATCCAGAAATTATCACGGAAAAGTCCCAAAGCGATCCCGAAAAAGTCCCAAAATAACCCCGACGGGATGCCGGACGGATCCCGAAAACTATACAGAAATGATCCCGAAATAATCCCGAATTGACCCCGACAGAATCCCGAAAACCATCCAGAAATTATCCCGAAAGAGTCCCGAAATGACCCCGACGGCATCCCGAACGAATCCAGAACACCATCCTGAAAAGATCCCGGAAGGGTCTCGATATGACCCTGACGGGATTACAAATAAGTTGAAGCTAATTATAAAAGCATGTTAATAAGTAAGGCAGCAGGCGCGTTGAAGCGAATGAAGAGTTACAAACAAACAAACATACAGGTAATGTTAATAAAAGCGTGCTAATAAAACAATTGAAGTATGGCGGATGGCGGGAGGAGAAGGAGATCACCACTGATCGTTTTTCCAAAATTGTTTAGATCTCGATCTGTATGAGGCAGATACCAAAAATTATTGATTTAGGAGAAAATTTACATTGAGTTATAAAAATTTATAGATTTTGCACCAGAGGGGGAGAGGAGGAGGGGGCGGTGGAGGTTGTCACTGCTCACTTTGTAACCCCTCGACTTATTTGACCCATGAGTTTGTAATATTTGTGAAGATCAGTATACGTAGTTATAATGTGTAAAAATTGTTAAAAAGTAATTATTCGAAGGGGCCGTGGGACCCCCTCCCTCCTTTCCATGTTCGAAAAAATTTCGCCAGTAGACTATTATTTCTGTCCCAAATTTCATCAAAATCCGTGTAGCCGTTCTTGCGTGATTTAGTCACAAAGACGAAAAAAATACTTACTTACGTTTACGACAATAATTAAATTTAATTTCATAAACCTCCCCCTTACTATTGAGTTCCAAATTTCATCCAAACTCCAGTCTTATGTAGTAGCAAACGTTTACAAACACCAAATTTCAAAGTTAGATGCTTTGTGCAACGACATTAAGCGTTTTTTTCGTATTAGTAAATAATTCCTTTTAACTTATTTCAGAAACGTTTATAAGCGTTGGAGGCGAAATAATCTCAATAATTGGATTCTGAATCCATTGGTAAATGTTTACAAAACTCAAGAAAATATTTCGTCAATGTATTTTAACTTGAACATTTCTTCAGTTATTTTCACACGTTTGACTGTAAC
>JARSSU010027237.1:0-33313 GCA_029619165.1 Eurosta solidaginis
TCCTTTTAGAAACAAAAAATATAATAATAATAATACATTGTAAAGACCACAGGTTTGGAAGAACAGTATTAATTTTCGGTAAATATGTCATGAATTGATAATAGAGTTATAGGGTTTGATCATTCTCTCAGAAGTTTTTTGAAATAAGTATACACGTACAAGGTTCGAGAGTTTTCTGCGCAAACTACACTATTCGAAATTGCTATCAATATCCTATCTGAGCATAGTTCTGTGCACTTTGAGATAGGGAGAATTAATGAGTAGCATTCTGAGATACTCTGTTCTTGAGCGCCTCTAAGTTACGGCGCATGTCTTTGATGAAAATCCTGATCATGGGAGATTTTGAAAATATATGTTAAGATAGGACGATCTTGACAGGCATCCAGACATGAGGGGATACTCTACTCAAGCAGCCACATGACTGACAAAGGATAAAATAACAAGAAAATGCTTATTTTCTTAGAACTTGATATTCCGGCCTGACTTTGACAAAACGCGTGAGCTTTGTGCGTCGGCTACATAGTGAGTATTCACCTTTTATTCTCAAATTTCGGAGAATGGGTTTTCCGTTAGTATTCATAGAAGTGGTTCCGGACTAAATGTTGGTTAGAAGATTCCGCAACTGTCCGTTGCGACTACCTCACGAGCGGCCGATATATCAAATAAGTATATACTATATATTCCAAAAATCACGCGAGTCCCCCAAAATCCTTAAATGGGGGCGAATGTCCGAACATACGGATGATACGTGTACATGCTCGATGGTACATCTCGTTACATATGACATTTTGCGCGAATCGATCTGCTAGTCTGAGTTTGACGTTGACCGATGAATTGAATTGTGTTTTTAAGGTTCGTATGTCCATGGTATACGAAAGTGCATGATTATTGACGCCGCACTTCCCATAAACTATGCTCAACCACATCTCATAGATCAGGCATAGTTAATAAAATCATCTCAAAAAATATCAATGAATATGCAATTTGCCCAGTGCTATCAGGTATTTGTAAACTGATTGCTTCCTAGTTATATTAAAATATTTTTCGAGAAATCGCAAAGAAACAAACACAGTTAGCGGATGCTATTCATGCTAGCACATGAATCTTCCAAATTTATTAACCCCCTACATATTTGGACTATTTAAATGATTTATAAGTTTTTTTTGTCTACTTCCCCGGCTAGTAAAATCTTAAAACTTGCATGTTAAAAATTTTAGATAAAAACGTTCTAATTTATGCTCACATATGGCACACATTTCGAAATTTCCTCACTCGTTAGAATATACCTTCGTACACATTTATTGGTCAGGGAGTTACTTTAAAAAGAAAAATTTTGCCTCGAATATGTCGCTAATGCAGTAGTATTGCTTGGTGTTTGGAGAGTGAGAGCAGAAAAGAGAACTATTCAATAACAGCTGCAACACCTTCATCAACCTACATGGAACAAAATATTCGGATGAGATCTAGCGGGAAGGGAAGTATGAAGTCACTTACAGTTTCTTGCAATTTTGTTAATTTGAACCAAGGTGTTTGGAAACGTTCTGCTGGATGTGGTGTAGTGAAAAGTTGTACGATGCCACGTTGACAGAGCGCTTTATGCTGATCTGCTAGGCTGAGCAAACGTTTTTTGATTTATAGCAGCCTTAGCGTATAACATGTAGCTATTTGGGAGCATATGAAAAAATATAAGTTTCAATATTTTATAAATACGTTCAACAACAGTATTTTTGTTAACAAACTCAGTATGAAAGACATACAATCAGATAGCGAAAGCTCCCTTTGGAATAATCAACAAGAATTCCTCAACAAGCAATATACTCAGTAAAATACAAAGAAATTGCTTATGGGTCGAGGTCTTCCTGTACCAATGAGATTGTTATAAAATGCTATCAAGCATCCTCACCAAAAATTTAGATCAATCCAGTGCTGTAGCCGTTCACTAACATATTGAGACTCTAAAGCTTCTAGATGTTTTGATATAAAATCTTCAGGACATAACGCCCACGTTGGTACTTCCAAATCGTGTAAATCCTCGTGTATGCTTTAAATATCATGGGGTCTGAATAGAATATTGGTACACATTCGTCAGGTGTCTTTGTTGTGGTACTTGACTAAATACACCAGCGGCTGCTCAATTTGTATTGGTATTTGATACCGTTGTGAAGCATGTGAAAACATTAAATCCAAATGTTATCACCTTTATTTAAACTTGATTGCTACCAGCGCATTTATTAAGTCATGTATATCATTCGTTAGCAATTCCTCCAACGGAAATCATCTCTGTATAAGATTACAAGCGCGTCATAACAGTAGGTAATATGTTTCAATTTCATTGCCAGTCAGACTGCGTGTCATGTGAAGCGTACGTATCGAAGGGTTTTCAAAATGCTGTTAAAACATGAGCTAATTCGGCATCCAAATTATTTTCACTAATTCTAAACTTTGTAAAACTTTGCACTTTTCTCCTAGCGCATTGCCTTCATCTGTCATAATAGTGCATGTCGCTGGCTATAATTATTGGGGCCAGAGTAGAAATTATATTAACATATGGCGCACGTCATCTTTTACAAATACTTCAGATCACCATCTGAGCGTATCCACTAATACTAGTATCACTTGGATCTATCAAATGACTATCTTCAGTCGCCTCACAATCGGTTTAATTAGGCGTCAACATGATTTTCTAACCCAATCTTGCTTTCAACGACGATATCACAAATAGTCTCAACTTATCTATGGAAGGGCGCATTTCGTTTGATGGTCATTGGGAGAGAGAGGCGCTCACTACAGGAGAAATTGTATGTCTTTTCAAAAATTTCCATCATCACCGAAGTTCTGAACTACCATAGATAACGTAGAGTCCGTGTCAAACTCATAAGCATACCATTTCTGAGAAATCTTGTCGATATGGTTCTGATCATCTTGAGACCGCCTCCGTACAGACATATTCTGGTGATCGCAATCTATCTATCATATCCTGGTAACATTTGCCATTAACTGTAGATATATAGCGTTCAGTCTGTCGTTGTTTTTGCACCTTTGCCGCGTCTACACGATGTTCTGCCTCGTTCTGGTTGCTAGTGTATTGCCACATCTAAGATAAGACCAGCTGTGGACTCGTTGCACCCCAGCCAAGTAGCAAGTTTTGAGCGCTTCCATGGGCAATTTACAACCAACAATATTTAAATGATTTAAACTTAGTGAGTCGTAAAGAATTGTTTAAACGATGCGATTTTTTTTGCCTTTTATGCTAAAGGATATGTGAGGCATTAAAAGTGATAAATGCGTTGCATAACCGCGTAGAGGCACCAAATAAATTCTCCAACGTTATATCAGTCAATGAGAGATCACAATGTTCAAGCACGGTTGGTTGTGCCAGAAAATTATGTAAATTGTTATATGATCTTTAGGCCGTTGCACTTAAATTACGTGAGCGAATGGATATACTTTGATTCAACGATACTGATGTGACATCTGACTCACATCTTTCTATGTTAGACCACAGTGAGCGAGCGCCAGCATGCAGCGACCTCGCGACACCTTGGCAATACGACCGGCTAGATGACTAGCACCGTCATCCTCAATAAAATTATGGCGCAAGTCAATCGTTCGTATTGCGAGGTTGTTATTTGTACCCACAGATGCAGCTAATTTGAGCAGAAAATAGGATCTTAAGTGTGTAGGAAGTGTTAGGTACACTTCCAAATGCAGCTCCTCAACCACATTGAACGCTTGAGCACATGTAAGATACGTTCTAATGTCTCATAGCGAAACGCACCCGAGGCTTTTTAGACCGCGAAACACAAAAAAATGTATTATATTCCCAATGCAGACACAATGGCCATTAAGTCTTTTGGTTCCAAATGATAGAAACCACAATAAATTTATCACGCGTGTATCATGTGATAAATAATTGTATCAATGTCCATGCGACTTCCTCTCTGTAGGGTACACCATGAAAGCGCACATACATGCATATTGTGTGCTAAAACCGCCACATGGGCCACAATACGCGGTTCGGTGAGACGAAACTCATCCGAAAATAAGACTTCATGTTCAGGTTGCTATATATCGATCCATTTACGATGTACTCAAGAGGAACTGTTGAAAAAATGTGCTTAATCGCCTATGCCAAATAGGTGAGGATGACGTCAGAATTCGCACTAACGCTCTCCGCATCAAAGCTGGTTACAAATTGAATGTGCGCGATCGTTCGTTATAATCGAGAAGTGTGCGGATTTTTACTTTCCACGGTATGTCCAAGTAATGAAAGTGCATTCGATCTACAGAGGAAGAAAAAGTGGGAAAAATAAAATCCTCATTAGTTTAGCGTGAAGGAAATTGTAAATGCAATTTGTTTTTCTTGCAATTCTCGAGATACAAAAAAACAAAAGTTGAGACTCCACCAAAATGATAGCTCCATCTCCAGGATCTCCACACCATCCACCTGACAAAGAAAAGAAATGAACAGTATCAACCAACCTAGTACATGTTTAATTATAAATTAAATTATCAATTATCTTACCATTGATTTGTTCGCAAAGACCACCAAAACCAAACTTCGTACTACGGCCACGCGCCGTAGTAAAGAACATACCAACGGGAAAAATCGTTCGATTTAGTCCCGTTTGCTTCAATTCTGTGGAATTTACATTATATACATAAGTATGTATAAATGTTCGCGAGCATTTTTTTTCGTTTTTGCTTTGCAGCAGGTATGCTTATACCAGTGCGTGGACGTTAAATAATGAAAATGTTGGTAGTGGTAGATTTTACCAATGTACCAAAAATACTGCCACAAAATACCGATTTCGGCATGTTATTCGAAAAATTACTCGCACAACAAAAGGAGATGTCAATAGCGCCAATTATTATTTGCGTGCTCATTACTTCACTTATTTCGTAAACAAATTTATTTCTTTTTTCAATTTGTGCACAACTTTGTTCAAATTTGGTGGGGCTGGTTAGTGTCAACCGCCTAATGTTAGTTGGTTGTGCTCAGCAATTAAATACGTTTACCAAATGATCGCAGTCTTTGTTTTTCAATGCGAAATACTGTTTTCAACAAAAAAACATCACAAACAGTCATTATAAGGGTTCGGTAAAAAACAATCCGAGTCCTGAAATTAAAGAGTCCCGAAAAGAATATGTCACGAATTGGAAAAAGCCAACTGTTTCTACTGGCTTAGTGTGCTATTGCCCCTGTGACCTAGTTTGTTTTTCAAGGACAAGCAAATACATATATGTATATATATATTCGCACGCCACAAAATCACCATACCAGCTATCAGCTGACCAATAAATACACGACAGGGTTGCATGTTACATTAGCATAATGATACGTGCAGATAGAACGCGTCGTGGAGAACGCATCGCCAATCTGCCAATTCATGTCAGGTTATGGTAAATAACGCATCTCCGCTTGGTAACAATTGAATTTAATATCCCGGGTTGAACCATCCACGTCATATAAGCACAGGCAGCTGGTGGACTTTCGAATTTAATCACGATTTTCGCTATTCGTCATGAGCTGTCGCACAAAATTAAATGCATAACTTCGTCGGCCTCTACGCTCCACTTAAACTCGCTCTATTCATCTATTTTAACACACGTTTGTTAATCAAATAACACTCTTTTCACACGCAATAATGAAATATCTACTGCCTAACTTAAATACGCAATGATCTGGGGGGTGGCTTAGAATCACGTCCGTTCCAACCTCCCACGCTTATCACGAAAACAAGTAATTTTGCGCAGGTGGCATGGAATCACGGCCGTTTCGACAGCACTAATAATCGTCACCCAACCAACCTCACGGCCACTCGCCCTGGCACCTAAAAAGATGCCACACCTCCTCCAACAAAAAAAATCAGTCGCCCCGAGCGACACGATACATTAGACGCTGGAACGGAGATCTCGGCCTCTTCGTCCAGCCCAGAAAAACCTAAACAAAAAATGCGAGTCTGGAATGGAGACTTCGGCCTCTTCGTCCAACCAAACAAAAAATGCGAATCTGGAACGGAGACCACGGCCTCTCCATCCAACAAAAGAAAAAAGATATAAATTTTGCCAGTCTGTAACGGAGACCTCGGCCTCTTCGTTCAGCACTATTGACCTTCTACGCCATATCAATTTATGGATTCTATATATATCTAAGAAATATGTATAATCAAAGGCAAGAAATATTTACTTTCCTCCCCTTCTAATACTTTTTTTCATCCTAGCTTAGGTGGCATACTGCGCAAGTCGGCAGGACTCCCGGCCACCCGCGACGCTGGCGAAATACGCGATTTAGGTTAAGTTTAGATTTAATGCAAATGTTTTTTCTCTTTGCTTGTCAGCGGTCGGAGATCGGTGGGGGTAAAAACGATGTTGCGTATCGCAAGGGGGGGCGGCATGTTTAGGCAGGATGCATAACTTTTCCGCATCTGAATGCGAGCCCCTAATGCAACTCTGCGATTCGATACTCGACTTTAACTTATAGCCATCCACACCATCACCGCCACATGCATGTGCATGCATTCACATGCACGTGTATGTGTGCTTTTTGTCAGCACTCATGCATACGCATGTCCGAGTTAATGTGTGGGTGCCTTTCCCCTCCAAAACGGAGGGTTTTGCGGGTCAACGGTTGGCGCTTTCTATACAACCGTCCTCTTGGATTTCAACAGCCTTACAATACGCATCTGCCGCCAGCTATCTTTACCGTTTTTCAACAATACTTTCAGGTAATATTGTAACCAACCAATTTATACATTTACCCAATAAATCACATATCTTATAACGAGGAATCTCGTCTTCTCTTATTTTATTTCAATCCGCTCATTCCCATCGAGATCGACCCGGTGCGCCCAACGACTCACGAGCAGACGCACCCCGGCCTTGTACTAGATTGGTATACAAAACCCACCTCTTCGGACTTATCAGCCCAACCATTCAAATATAAGGTTAACACGGCCAAAAACCTTACCATAAAGTGCTGAAAATCAGCCATGAAAAAATTTTGGGATGTCAACATTAACAAAATCACCAAAATATTGAGAAAAAACCAATTACCAATACGGTCTTATACAAAATTTAATTGAACAAAAGAAAACTCAAATAAAATATGAAATTAACAACAAACCAACAGCTAACATAAATGTCCAACCAAAACAGTATTACAGCGAAACATACATTCCTAGGTTAACAGGCAGCATAGAAAAAAGTATACTAAAAACCAACAAGAATATATGCTTCGCCTACGAATCTAACCAAACTTTGTCTACTATTTTCACGAAAACAAAAAGCCCAATTCCAACTACACAACAAAATAACATTGTGCACGAAATAGCATGTAAAGGAGATGATAACCAAACATGCAATAAAATATACATAGGTACCACAAAACGCGCATTAGGCGTTCGTCTAAAAGAATGCGGCACGGATATAAGGAAAAGCAAAAATAGCACGGAATTATCGTAACATACCACAGCAACCGGTCATACATCTGATCTCCACAACGCGAAAATCATAGACAAAAAGAAACGCCAAAAGGTTAGATTCACAATAGTGAGTTTAAGGATACTACAAAACAGAAACAGAACAGGAAACCGAAAAGAAGACACAGATGACGTTTCTTCGGCTTATCTGTTATGTATAGGAAACAACTTACATACAAACAAACATACATGGGTCAAAGTCCAAATAAACAACCATATTTGACAAGTGTACCCAAACAAACGGGTATCAGCATAATTTTTAAAATAAATTAATTTAAGTTAAAATACATTGATGACGACGTTTAGTGCAATATGTAAGATAGACATATTAACGTATACAAAAATTGTAAGTGCTCGATATATAATTGTGATATTAATTAGTAAGGTTTATATATATTTAATTACAAATTATAATTTCTTCTTTTACATGTTATAATGTTGTTGTTGATTGAAATTGGAAAAATAATTGAAATAAATGCAGTTCACCCCTGAGGATGCTAAGATGATTAGCGAAACGTCGGGTTGTACTAGTGGAGTCTTTTGACTTGCACTACAGCACATATTGGTCAAGTAAAGCCAAAAACAAAGAGGAACGCGAAACTTTTAGATACACAATAGAGAGTTTAAGGATACTACAAAACAGAAACAGAACAGTAAACAGAAAAGAAGACACAGATGAAATTTCTTCTGCTTATCTGTTACGCATATGAAACAACTTACATACAAACACATACATGGATCAAAGTCCAACTAAACAACCATATTTCACAAGTGTACCCAAACAAACGGGTATCAGCATAATTTTTAAAATAAATTAATTTAAATTAAAATACATTGATTACGACGTTTAATGCAATATGTGAGATGGACACATTAACATATACAAAAATTGTAAGTGCTCGATATATAATTGTGATATAAATTAGTAAGGTTTATATATATTTAATTCCAAATTATGATTTTTTCTTTTACATGTTATAATATTGTTGTTGGTTGAAATTGGAAAAATAATTGAAATAAATGCAGTTCACCCCTGAGGATGCTAAGATAATTAGCGAAACGTCGGGTTGTACTAGTGAAGTTTTTTGACTTGCACTATAGCACATATTAGTCAAGTAAAGCCTATTTTTATTTATTAATTTTAAAAATTTTATCTCTGTCCGGAGATATTTGCAGTTGAAGTTGGGGATTTTCATGTGGATGTTGTAATGTTGTTGTACCCACAAAAAAAAATCGTACATTATTGTTTTGCGCGGATATAGTTGTGGTTTCCAAACCGGTGTTGAACCCACTCAGGGTAGCTTTAATAAGCGCGGCCGAAGGCCACCAATGCAGAAAGGTGTTCTCCGTAAAAATACTATGCATTCCACCCCCGTTTCGGAGGGACCCACGGATCATTTTTCGGTTTTTCGTTAATATTTTTGAACGAGCTAAAAATTTTAATATCCGCCTTCGGAGTATTAAACAAGACGCGTCGTTTGACACCTCTCGATATTTTTGGTAGCGTATTAGCAGTCGACCCCTCAACTAGACTTTTACCACAATCAGTTTTAATTATTTTTTCTAAGTATCTTTTTTAAAATTCAACTTGCTATGATTACATAATTACTAACATAACTTTTTGATGGTAGCCCAATCCCTGATCTACCTCAACGTTGCTTCTTATTCATATGTGATCCGTGACCTACTTTTAGTTGCCATATGTATCAATGCAGCGACATTATGCAATGTATACATATTGTAACGAATTTACTTGCAAACCCTCTTATTTGCAACCCTCTGCTAAGTTCGAATCACTAAACTATTGAATAAATAACTCCAATATTTAATAACGCAAAATGGCCTTTATTAAAATACTTCACAATAACACTCAAACTTTGCAACGAATAGCTTGCTTAATAACCAAACTGATTGATAGCTCTAATGAAACGCACTTTGAAAATAATACTGCTCTTGCTCGCTAGATAGCGTCTTAATCGAAAGTAAATTCCAACGCCACTACATTTGCTGCCTTATATACTCTCTGATTTCAACGTTCGCATCTTCTACGCGCTTCCACAATCTACTAGTTGCCATTAGCTTTCAAACTTCTCAGCTGTTACTACAATTGCACGATTTTTTAGCTTTTCTCATTGCATACTTTCAGGAGTATCTCAGATATATGCATGTGTTTGTGCATTGACTCTCCGCTGCTCGTATACGTACATGGTAAATATGTGTAGACGCAATTATTGTTTCGTTTATGTAGATACATAATGATTGAATTATTGATGTGAATTCGCGTCACTGCTTAGCATCGGCTTAGAGATAGCAGCACCCCTTAGTTTTGCTAATATTCGTAACACTGCCCTCCACCTAAGTTTGATCGTCCCTATCAGACAAATCTCTCGATCTAAACGCTGCAAGCATCGCCAAATGTACCACTCTTCTATTTCGTGATTTACCAATTGCTTGTATGCGGTAGATGACATCACTGATCGTCTTCACAACTCTGTACGGGCCTTCCCAACTGCACCGGTATTTGGATGGAACACCTCTCCGCCGGTGAGGGTTGTATAGCAGTACCAAATCTCCCTCCCGGAAACCTTCCAAATTATTTTCCTTGTCGTACCTGTGTTTCATCTTACTACTCATTATCCTGGATCGTTCCCTCGCACTTTGTTGCTTGGCCAATGAACTACTTCGTAGAGCTTGCGCTTGACGGTTTGGCTTCGCATAATCAGTATCGTTCCCACGTTTCACAACAGTAGTGCGCTCCGGCTTGAAACTGCCCTCGCATTCTTTCTCGGAAGTTCGTTGCTTCGTTTTGCTGCGTCTTTTAGGTTTTGTCAATGCCAGTGTTTCTCTCGCAGGTACTTTTGATTTTGCTTTATTTGGCCCATTCGACCTATTAACCTTTGCTTTGACTTCCGTTGTTTTTGTCGAGTCTTCTCCACCAGTACTCGATTACTACTGAAACCTTTCTCCAACTAGAAGTTAAGTGGTATATCCTGGTTCTCATAACGCATCACCATTTTCTGCATATCGATCTTGATGTCATGGTCAACCAAGAAATCCACTCCAAATATGACTTCTTCAACGATCTTCGCCACAACGAATTTGTGTAGAACCGTGACCATTCCAATCAAGACTTCACATATCACTTCTCCCTGAACTTGGTTATACTCGCCAGTGACCGTACGCAACCTTGCTCCAGGTAACGGTTTACTCTCCTGTTGACCAAGTCAGATCGGATCAAGGAATGAGATGCGCCCGTATCTACAGTCAGTACACGTTCTTTACCATCCACATTCCCTCTGACGGTAAGACTGCTCGATTTCTACCAATTTGCAACACAGATAGCACAGGGCATTCAATAGCTGGATCTAGCTCTCGATCTATACCTCTTACTCGCTCTTGCTCATCTCCTCCAGCTTTGCGTTTACGGCTACCCACATTGCTGGAACTATTAGTACCAAGATCGCAATGACGTGCAATGTGACCGGACTTCCCGCATTTGAAGCATTTGATAACTGTTTCACTCCGCTTTTGCGATCCTTTCAGCGCCTCCAATATTGCGTCTATCCACTCTGGCCTTTCTACTTCCACACGGCGTGCTTTGAAAACTGGTTTACACAGAAGCGACGCTGTTTCCTGAATCAGAGCTTGTGACACCGTTTCTGCGAATGCTGGCTTTGGATTTGCGTATGTAGCTTGCTTTGTTTCGGCGTCCCGTATTCCATTTATAAAGCTCTGAATCCTTTACCCTTTCAGTGTATTCCACGGGTGCGTCCGCATTTGCTAAATGTGCTAGCCTTTCAATATCGGACGCAAACTCCTGCAATGCTTCACCAGGCCTCTGGAAGTGGTTCAGCAACTCCATTTGGTATATCTCTCTCCAATGCTCAGTTCCGTATCGTCTCTCTAGAGCGCCCATCAATGCTTCATAACAGTTTCCGTTCTCCCTCTGGAATGGTTTGTAAGATCTCAGCTGCAGGCCCTTTCAACGCCATGAACAGTGCAGCAACTTTATCTTCCGCGTTCCAGTTGTTCACTGCTGCGGTTTTCTCAAACTGTAGCTTGAAGACCCGGAAAGAAACAGAACCGCCAAAGGATGGTGTTTTTACCTTTGGATTACTCGCTGAAACAGCTGGGCGACTTAGTTGTAATTGCTCCATACGACTTTTGCATCCTGCGCTTCCAGTTTTGATGATACCCTTGCTTCCTGTTCTGACAGTTGCGAAGATATGCGAGATTCTTGTGCTTTCAACTGCTCAGCCATATATGTCTTCTGTTCTTCTAAATATGTTTCCATCTTAGATGTAATCTATGTCGACTGTGATTCCAGTTGTTTTTCCATTTTGGATGTTGAACGTGTCTCCTGTGATTCCAGTTGGGATGACATGTTGGTGGATATTTGTGATGACATTTCTGTTATACGTGCCTCTTGCGCTTCCAGTTGGGATGCTAATTGCGACGACATTGATGCTACTGTCGATGTTTCTGCAGATATTGCAGCCAATATCATGTTCAAATCTGTGCTGGAAACCGTCTGCAATGTTTCGTTTTTATATTCAATTTTGTTGTCTCCTCGCCATCAAGATGAAAGACATACTCTTCCACGTTAATTCCCTCTAATTCCATTGCCTCTCGTAGTCGTGCCTGAAGGTCGAGTTTATTGCCGGTTGTATTCAATCCACGGCTGTCCAACTTCTTCTTCAATTGCTGGATCTTCAATTCACTGAACTTTGCCATGTCCTTGTTGTCCTCTGGAATTTATTCAACGATTCCTTTTCTGACACCAATTGTAACGAATTTACTTGCAAAACCTCTTATTTGCAACCCTCTGCTAAGTTCGAATCACTAAACTGTTGAATAAATAATTCCAATATTTAATAACGCAAAATGGCCTTTATTAAAGTACTTCACAATAACACTCAAACTATGCAACGAATAGCTTGCTTAGTAACCAAACTGATTTGTAGCTCAAATGAAACTCACTTTCAAAATAATAATGCTCTTGCTCGCTAGATAGCGTCTTAATCGAAAATGAATTCCAGCGCCACTAAATTTGCTGCCTTATATACTCTTTGATTTCAACGTTCCCATCTTCTAGGCGCTTCCAGAATCTACTAGTTGCCATTAGCTCTCAAACTTCTCAGCTGTAACTACAATTGCACGATTTTATAGCTTTCTCATTTCATACTTTCAGGAGTATCTCAGATATATGCATGTGTTTGTGCATTGACTCTCCGCTGCTCGTATACGTACATTGTACATATGTGTAGACGCAATTATTGTTTCGTTTATGTAGATACATAATGATTGAATTATTGATGTGAATTCGCGTCACTGCTTAGCATCGGCTTAGAGATAGCAGCACCCCTTAATTTTGCTAATATTCGTAACAATATGTATACAAACGAAGATCAAAAATAAAAAAAGAATAAAGAAAAGCTCAGCTATTTTGATCTATATGTGGAGAAGTATGTAGTATCACTCCTGAGAAAAATTCCAATGCCGTAGTGTCCAAAGAAAAGTTAACAAAAAAATAAGATAATTAATTTTAACAAAAAAAACTTTGTTACAGATTTTTAAAGTTGAAAGCTTGTAGCTATATATATACAGAAAGTAATGGGAATCCAAATTATATCTGTTAAGCCACACAAACTGTGGTTTTGAAACTAAAAATTGGCTTTTTAGAATCATGAATACAAAAAAATTGAAAAGTTACGTTTTACGAGATTTCACTGTATTTCGGTTTTATATCACACACAAATAGATTAATTTGGAAAATTATGGAAAAGTTAAATATTTTTTTTTCAAAAAACTGTTACCGACAACGTTTTTAGAGGGCATTATTGGGCCGGAATACATGAAAATTTTACAATGAAATGAAATTTTTTTTTGTAGGTCATGAAAAAACATTAAAAATCAAAGTTGAAAAAGTCAAAAAAATTAAATTTCGCAGGCTCGAAAATTATTTTTTGGGTATTCGTGAGGAAAAATCCAATGCGCAATATCGGTTAATAAATCGACCCAGTCTAGTATACATACTTTTTGTTGTAAAATTTGATTTGTTAACTCAAATTACATTTTAATCAAATGTATTTGAAACAAATGTTTTTTACTGTTTTTTAGGTAAATAAAATAAATGTAAGGCGCGATAACCTCCGAAGAGATTGTAGGCCGAGCTTCTCTTCCAATTTGCGTCGTGCTGCTTTTTAATTTTTCCGACAAATTGGCGGGACGGTTCCTACTTCTTTTATGCCGACTCCGAACGCCAGCTGCAAGGCAGATGAGTTTTCACTGAGAGCTTTTCATGGCAGAAATACACTCGGAGTGCTTGCCAAACACCGCCGAGGAGCGAACCCGCTTAGAAAAATTTTCTTTTAATTTAAAAAAACTTGTTTCAAAAATTTTGATGTTTCTTTTCCCATGGCGTGAACCCGGTATCATCGGTGTGGTAGGCGGAGCACGCTACCATACAGATACAGATCAAATTACTTAAGGTAGGTGTATGAAAAATGAAAAGTGTAGATTCAAATTTATGGTAAGTATTGTTTGTTAAGGTAAGTATTAGTCGAAAGATTATCGAAATAAAAATTTAGGTAAGTATTAATCGAAAGATTATCGAAATAAAAATTGAGTTTATTAAAATTTTTTTTAATCACAGCTCTTATATAGTTTATTGAGGTATGTATATTAATGTATGGTAGTGGTATTAGGTGATTATCGAATCACGTTTTCGTAAACAAAAACTTAATAGTTTAAAGGGGTCATCTGCATTGACAGTGCGCATGATTTCCTCGAAGTCATCAAAGAAGTGATCCTGTCAAACTAGGCTTGGTTTTAATGCTGAAACTGGAACTTATTTCCACAAAACGTGATGACGAACTGGAACATGCTTATGGCCATGCCAGTTGTAGTGGCGTCTTACCAAATTTTATGTTTCTTCCGGTATATCTTGTCGTTGAAGATTGGATAAAGTAACACTGGAAGAAGTTTTCACTTCTTGATTTTAACAAATTTTCCATCGACTTTTGCGTATTAAAAATTAATGAATTTTGCTGCTTAGTTGAGAGTTTAATGAAACTGATGTAATTACTTAAAAATGTTACAATAACTTTAAATTAAATAACACATTATAAAAAGCACGTTAATATCTTTGCTGGTGCAATTTGAAGAGGAAGGCTCTGCCCATTCTGATTGACAGATCACTTTCCATCCGGGATAAAGACATATCCGCCATATGATAATGACGTTTGGTGTATAACAGTTTGAAAATTGTAGTAGATTTTATTTATACTTACTGTATAAGGTAAGTTCCATAGAAACAAGAAGCGTAAAAGACGTTTAATTTTAACTGCCTTAAATCTCAGAAGCATTCATTACAAACTGGATAATGGGATATTTTTTAATAGGAGCATTAGACTGAAAATAGAATGCTAACTATACGTTTATCCTTAGCATGAAATGTACCTATTGGCCTACCTTGAAGATCTTCTAACAAATAATAAGAATTGCCAATTTTTTCTTTAATTCTCACTTTTAGAAAAGGAAAGGTGGACTGAGTTTAGCGCTGATATTTTTTTCGAAATTGCTCTGAGCAAAGTTCCGTCGGAAAACTGCTTGACCTATTCGGAAAGATACGGGTTTAGACCGCAGATTATATTGTCTGCTATTTTGCTCGTAAGCTTTGGTCAAATTTTGTCTCAATTTCGTCCTGATCAGGGCAAGACCGTCATCGCGTGACAACCTAACAGTTGGATCATCTAATTTCTGAAGGTTTCTCAGAAGTTCATATGATGACGCGTGGGTTATCATATCGAAACCGAATATAGCATGATATGGGGAACAGCTCAATGCTTGGTGAAGGGAGTTTCTAAGTGCACAACTGATGGAATTTATATTTACATCCCACTCACGATGATCACTTTTCATATATGCTCTTATGGCAGCTATTAAAGAACGATTCACACGCTCAGAAGCATTTGATTGGGGTGAATACAAAGCAATAAAAACATGTTTTATCCCGTATTTTGTTAGAAAAGCTTCAAAATCGTTAGCTTTAAATTTGGGAGCCATTATTACTGACGATAACTTCAGGCACACCGTATACTAGAAAAATTGGGTTTTTCAGAAATCGAACTATTAGGTTCGTGGAAAACTTGTTTAGTCGACAAAGCCAATGAAACTTTGACATGCGATACATTACGATAAGCAACCCAATATGACCTGACTTGCTCCTAGGGTAAGGTCCTAAAAGATCTACATATAGCCGTTGAAAGGACCTATCAGAAATCGTTTGATTACCCATTGGCGGTCGTAAAGTCACGTTTGGCGCTTTCGTCATTTTACGAGTATCACATTTTTTACATATTCTTTAACGTCTTTTACCATTCCTGGCCAATAGAAATTCCTACGAAGTAAATCTAGAGTTTTAGCGATTCCACCATGAGCTGCAATCATGTAATCATGTGTCATGCACAGTTAATCACTGAGCAGTTCTAGAGGAATCCAAAGCTTCAACGGATTTTGTTCCGTATCATCGATACCATCATAATGCTGAGTCCGAATATAAACATATTTATCAACAATATTTATATCTGGATACTTTTCCGAGTTTTGCCGAATTTTTTCTTTCAACTCAGCATAATCTTTATCATCAAAATATGAAGAATCAAGATCAATTTGTGGCCCCATTTCTAATACGTTCACTTCTTCGTGCATTCTAGAAAGGGTATCTGGTATATTATCTTTGCTTTTCCTGTGGCTGATAGTAAATTTAAAGCTTTGCAACTTTAAAACCTACCTAGCTTATCGACCATTTAGCTTCGGTTGCCGCATTAGCCACAGTAGACTCGAGTGGTTGGTTGTTATCTCGAATTCTTGCAACTCTAGATAACACCGGAAGCGTTCTATTGCTTGAATGGCAGCTAGACATTCACGCTCCGTCACACTGTAGTTACGCCGTTGTTGTTCAACTGAACTAGGACAGCGCCAATGCCAAAGTCGCAAGCGTCACAATGCACCAAAAATATTTTCTCGAAATTTGGGTTTTGCAACACAGGAACAGTAGTTTGTAGCAGCTTTATTTTTTCGAAAGCAACTTGCGCAGCCTCTGTCCACCGGAATTCCTTTTCAGTTGAAAGAACTTCCGTAATCGGGAAAGTAACTTACGCGAATATTTCAATGAATCGCCTATACCATCCGGCGAGTCCGGGAAAACCGCGTACTTGCTTAAGTGATTTGGGAGTTGGCCAATTAAGATTTTTCTCAGCCTTCTCCGGATCAGTCGCAAAACCGCCAAGGCCTATAACATAGCCAAGATATTTAATTTTTTAACACAAAATTGAATTTTTTCTAATATTTATTGTTAAATTTGCTTTACGGAATTGATCAGCAAATCCTACCAAAACTGAAAATGTGATTCGAAGGTGTCAGACACTGTGCAAAGGTCCCTAGGTATCCGAAGACGCAATTTTTTGAATCTGGTGGGATAATCTCATCCATTAATCTACGCATAGTTTTAGCGGCGTTGCACAAACCGAATAGCATTACTACGAACTGATACAAGGGCCGACCCGGTACTGTGAAAGCCGTTAGCTCCTTAGATCGTTTTGTAAGTGCAATTTGCCAGTAAGCATTTTTAAGTCAATTTTAGATATAATATGTGCCCTTGGCAACCGTGCAAATATACCTTCTGTTAATGGAAGTGGATAAGCATCTTTTTGGGTGACTTCATTGATTTTTCTCGCATCGAGACATAAGCGAACTTTATTTGGCTTAATGACCATGCGCACTGGTGAGCTCCAGGTACTATTGGATTTCTCAATGACGCCTAAATTCAAAATTCTATCTACCTCCTTATACATGAGTTTTTTCCTCTGCTGGCGAAACAAGATAAAAACGTGGTTTAACTGGTTTTCCGTCACCAACGTTTATATCGTGCGTAAGTAAACTAGTTCAGCCTAAACCTTGCTTTTCGAAATCAGGAAATAGAGCTTTTACCGCTTCGAGCTGTCGACTTAGACCCTCGGTCAACAGACACGACGCATAAATAAAAACCAAATATTTTATATCTTTCAATAAATATATTTGTTCAATGATTAATCGATATTTCGACCTCAATCTGAGATCATCCTCATCCTGATCGACACAGCTAAGAGTTCCTGAGGATGATCTCAGATTGAGGTCGAAATATCGATTAATCATTAAACAAATATATTTATTGGAAGATATAAAATATTTGGTTTTTATTTATGCGTGGCCTTGAGCTCGAAAAATTTAATAATGCAATATTTTATAAAAAAAAATACGCTAGGTTGTCCATGGATCGAGATATTAGCAAAATTAATTTAAATTTGGGAATTTTTCGATCTATTTTTAACTAACTTCCCGGTTACCTAGAGACTTGAAATTTGGCGCACAGTTCGAGACTTGGTGACAATACAATTTACAGAAAACAAAATTTCCTTAGGTGGCGCGCTAAGTGAGATAACTATAAATCCTTGAAAAACGAGGGCAATCATAATTTGGGAATATCTCAATCCATTTTTAACTAACTTCCCGGTTACGTAGAGACTTGTAACTTAGCACATAGTTCGAGACCCGTTGACAATACAATCAGCGGAAAACAAAATTCAGCTAGGTGGCGCACTATGTGAGATAACTGTAAATCCTTGAAAAAACGGGGGGAATCTTGCAATCGATTTATGAGTAACTTCCCGGTGAGCTGGAGATATGAAACTTGAGCCGTGAATCAGAACCCGGTGACAATGTAACATTTTATCAAAAAAATTCCGCTAGGTGGCGCAGGGATCGAGATATTAGCAAAATTAATTTAAATTGGGACTTTTTCAATCCGTTTTTAACTAACTTCCCGGTGACCTAGAGACTTGGAACTTGGCGCACAGTTCGAGGCTTGGTGACGCTACAATCTAAAGAGAACAAATTCCGCTGGGTGGCGCGCTAAGTGAGATAACTATAAATCCTTGAAAAACGAGGGGAGTCTTGCAATCGATTTTTGAGTAATTTCGTGGTGAGCTGGAGATATGAAACTTGAGCCGTAAGTCAGAACCCGGTCGCAATGCAATATTTTATCAAAAAAATTCCGTTTGGTAGCGCATGGATCGAGATATTAGCAAAATTTAATTTAAATTTGGGAATTTTTCAATCCATTTTAACTAAGTTCCCGGTTACCTAGAGGCTTGTAACTTAGCACATAGTTCGAGACCCGTTGACAATACAATCAACGGGAAACAAAATTCACCTAGGTGGCGCGCTAAGTGAGATAAATGTAAATCCTTGAAAAACGGGGGGAATCTTGCAATCGATTTTCGAGTAACTTCCCGGTGAGCTGGAGATATGAAACTTGAGCCGTAGGTCAGAAACCCGTTGACAACGCAATATTTTATCAAAAAAATTCCGCTTGGTGGCGCATGGATCGAAATATTAGCAAAATTAATTTAAATTTGGAAATTTTTCAATCCATTTTTAACTAACTTCCCGGTGACCTAGAGACTTGAAACTTGGCGCGCAGTTCGAGGCTTGGCGACAATACAATTTACGGAAAACAAAATTCCGCTAGGTAGCGCGCTAAGTGAGATAACTACAAATCCTAGAAAGACGAGGGGAGTTTTGCAATCGATTTTTGAGTAACTTCCCGGTGAGATGGAGATATGAAACTTGAGTTGTTAGTCAGAACTCGGTGACAATGCAATATTTTATCAAAAACATTCCGCTAGGTGGCGCAGGGATCTAGATATTAGGAAAATTTTTTTTAATTTTGGAATCTTTCAATCCATTAACTAGCTAACATCCCGGTGACCTAGAAAATTGAAACTTGGCGCACAGTTCGAGGCTTGGTGACAATACAATTTACAAAAAACAAACTTCCGCTAGGTGGCGCGCTAAGTGAGATAACTACAAATCCTTGAAAAAAGATGGGAATCTAGCAATTTGAGCCGTATGTCAGAACCCGGTAACAATGCAATATTTTATCAAATAAAATTATGCTAGGTGGCGCAGGGATCGGGATATTAGGAAAATTTATTTTTTTAATTTTGGAATTTTTCAATCCATTTTTAACTAACTTCCCGGTGACCTAGAGGCTTGAAACTTGGCGCACAGTTCGAGGCTTGGTGACAATACAATTTACAGAAAACCAAATCCCGCTAGGCGGCGCGCTAAGTGAGATAACTACAAATCCTTGAAAAACGGGGGAATCTTGCAATCGATTTTTGAGTACCTTCCCGGTGAGCTGGAGTTATGAAACTTGAGCAGTAAGTCAGAACCGGGTGACAATCCAACATTTTATCAAAAAAATTCAGCTAGGTGGCGCATGAATCGGATTATTAGGAAAACTAATTTTAATTTGGGAATTTTTCAATCCATTTTTAACTAACTTCCCGTTTACTTAAAGACTTGTAACTTTGCACATAGTTCGAGGCCCGGTGGCAATATAATTTACAGAAAACATTCAAGGTTCGAAACGAGCTTAAAGCCAGAACAATAATTTTTTGTAATGATTACTGTTATTATAATTTTTCTATTAGTGAAAAATTTTATTTTGTTTTTGGAATAGTAAGTAGAAAATTGTTCAGACAACCTGCCATAGCTGCGCAGATAGATCCATTTCGAAGGGTGCTATGCCCTCAAATAGGCACGCTGCACTAATCATTTAGCTATACAGCGGTGGTTTGTTTGACTGACAAATTCTACTTCTATTCCTTCTTACCAACTATATTTATTCAGCGTTGCGCCATCTGTTGCAAGACACTGATAATGTTGGATTTGGTTATTGTCAATTACTTTGTTTGACATTTCCCAAGTGCTCATGGATTATTAACAATTGTTTTTGTTTTACGGCCTATTGATAAAGTCAATTATTTTTGAAATATTTTATTCTCTTTTTAAAAAAATTTTTTATATAAATATTGTTCTTTTTTGTTCACCCCACTACCACTATTTACATAATAGAATTTGTTAAAACATGATGTGACATACAACAGTATTTTATATATATATATAACAAGTAAGGAAGGTTAAGTTCGGGTGTAATAAGGGAAATATACCATGTAGGAAAATGAACCGAGGGAAACCCTGGAATGTGTTTGTATGACATGTGTATCAAATGAAAGGCATTAAAGAGTATTTTATGAGGGAGTGGGCCATAGTTCTATAGGTGGACGCCATTTAGGGATATCGCCATAAAGGTGGATCAGGTTGACTCTAGAATTTGTTTGTACGATATGGGTATCAAATGAAAGGTGTTAATGAGTATTTTAAAAGGGAGTAATCCTTAGTTCCATAGGTGGACGCCGTTTCGAGATATCTCCATAAAGGTGGACCAGGGGTGACCCTAGAATTTGTTTGTACAATATGGGTATCAAAAGAAGGTGTTAATGAGTATTTTAAAAGGGAGTGATCCTTAGTTCCATAGGTGGACGCCGTTTCGAGATATCGCCATAAAGGTGGACCAGGGGTGACCGTAGAATTTGTTTGTACGATATGGGTATCAAATTAAAGGTATTAATGAGGGTTTTAAAAGGGAGTGGTGGTAGCTGTATAGGTGGTCGCCTTTTCGAGATATCGCCATAAAGGTGGACCATGGGTGACTCTAGAATGCGTTTGTACAGTATAGGGTATCAAATGAAAGGTGTTGATGAGTATTTTAAAAGGGAGTGGGCCTTAGTTCTATTGGTGGACGCCGTTTCGAAATATCGCCATAAAGGTGGACCAGGGGTGACTCTCGAATGTGTTTGTACGATATGGGTATCAAATTAAAGGTATTAATGAGGGTTTTAAAAGGGAGTGATGGTAGTTGTATAGGTGGTCGCCTTTCGAGATATCGCCATAAAGGTGGACCAGGAGTGACTCTAGAATGCGTTTGGACCAGGGGTGACTCTTGAATGTGTTTGTACGATATGGGTACCAAATTAAAGGTATTAATGAGGGTTTTAAAAGGGAGTGGTGGTAGTTGTATAGGTGGTCGCCTTTTCGAGATATCGCCATAAAGGTGGACCAGGGGTGACTCTAGAATATGTCTGTACAATATGGGTATCAAACGAAAGGTGTTAATGAGTATTTTAAAAGGGAGTGGGCCTTAGTTCTATAGGTGGACGCCGTTTCGAAATATCGCCATAAAGGTGGACCAGGGGTGACTCTAGAATGTGTTTGTACGATATGGGTATCAAACAAAAGGCTTAATGAGTATTTTTAAAAGGGAGTGGGCCTTCGTTCTATAGGTGGTCGCCTTTTCGAGATATCGCCATAAAGGTGGACCAGGGGTGACTCTAGAATATGTTTGTACGATATGGGTATCAAATGAAAGGTGTTAATGAGTATTTTAAAACGGCGTGGGGCTTATTTCTATAAGTGGACGCCTTTTCGAGATATCGCCATAAAGGTGGACCAGGGGTGACTCTAGAATGTGTTTGTACGATATTGGTATCAAATTAAAGGTATTAATGAGAGTTTTAAAAGGGAGTGTTGGTAGTTGTATATGTGAAGTCGTTTTCCAGATATCGACCAAAATGTGGACCAGGGTGACCCAGAACATCATCTGTTGGATACCGCTAATTTATTTATATATGTAATACCTGCCAAGATTTCAAGTGTGTTTTATTTCGCCCTGCAGAACTTTTTCATTTTCTTCTACTTAATATGGTAGGTGTCACAACCATTTTACAAAGTTTTTTCTAAAGTTATATTTCGCGCCAATAAACCAATCCGATTACCATGTTTCATCCCTTTTTTCGTATTTGGTATAGAATTATGGCATTTTTTTCATTTTTCGTAATTTTCGATATCGAAAAAGTGGGCGTGGTCATATTCGGATTTCGTTCATTTTTTATACCAAGATAAAGTGAGTTCAGATAAGTACGTGAACTAAGTTCAGTAAAGATATGTCGATTTTTGCTCAAGTTATGGTGTTAACGCCCATGCGGAAGGACAGACGGACAACTGTGTATAAAAATGGGCGTGGCTTCAACCGATTTCGCCCATTTTCACAGAAAATAGTTAACGTCATAAAATCTATGCCACTACCAAATTTCAAAAGGATTGGGAAATTTTTGTTCGACTTATGGCATTAAAAGTATCCTAGACAAACTAAATGAAAAAGGGCGGAGCCACGCCCATTTTGAAATTTTGTTTATTTTTTGTATTTTGTTGCACCATATTATTACTAGAGTTGAATGTTGACATAATTTACTTTTCGTAAAGTTATTAAATTTTTTGTAAAAATTTTACTTTTAAAAAAATTTGTTTAAAAGTGGGCGTGGTCCTTCTCCGATTTTGCTAATTTTTATTAAGCGTACATATAGTAATAGGAGTAACGTTCCTGCCAAATTTCATCATGATATCTTCAACGACTGCCAAATTACAGCTTGCAAAACTTTTAAATTACTTTCTTTTAAAAGTGGGCGGTGCCTATTCTATTCTTCGTCATAAGTTCAACTCACCTACCAAGTTTCATCGCTTTATCTGTCTTTGGTAATGAATTATTGCACTTTTTCGGTTTTTCGAAATTTTCGATATCGAAAAAGTGGGCGTGGTTATAGTTCGATATCGTTCATTTTAAATAGCGATCTGAGATGAGTGCTCAGAAACCTACGTACCAAATTTCATCAAGATACCTCAAAATTTACTCAAGTTATCGTGTTTACGGACGGACGGTCGGACGGACGGACGGACGGAAATGGCTCAATCAAATTTTTTTTCGATCCTGATGATTTTGATATATGGAAGTCTATATCTATCTCGATTCCTTTATACCTGTACAACCAACCGTTATCCAATCAAACTTAATATACTCTGTGAGCTCTGCTCAACTGAGTATAAAAATGAATGTTTGTACGTATGTCATCGATGAACTAAAAAACTACGGGACCGATTATTATGAAAATTAGTATATATATATGTATTTTGCCACGGGGAAGGTTTGTATTATTAGTACTTTGATACCGGGTGACTAGGGTCTCGAGATATACGCCAAAACATGGACCCGGGTTACTCCAGGAAGTGTTTGTACAATATGTGTATCAAATGGAAGCTGTTTATGAGTACTTTGATACTGGGTATTTTTCGTACCGTGGGTGACTAGGGTCTCGAGATATAGGCCAAAACGTGGACCCGAGCACCCCTAGAATGTGTTTTCTACAATATGGCTATCAAATGAAAGTTGTTGATAAGTGCTTTAGTACAGGGTAGTTTTCATACCGATTGGTGACTAGGGTCTCGAGATATAGGCAAAAACGTGGATCAGGGTAACAACAGGGTGTGTTTTTACATTGTGGGTATCAAATTGAAGCTGTTGATGTGTGCTTTACTAAAGATTATTTTTTATACCGCTGGGTGACTTGGGTCTCGAGATATATGTAGGCCAAAACGTGGACCCGTATACCCCGAGACAATTTTTATACAATATGGATATCAAATGAAAGCTGCAGATGAGTGCTTTACTAAAGGGTAGTTTTCATACCTATTGGTGACTAGGGTCTCGTGATATAAGAATGTGTGTGTAATATGGATATCAAATGAAAGCAGTTAATGAGTGCTTTAGTAAAGGGTACTTTCATAACCCTGGGTGACTAGGGTCTCGAGATATAGGCCAAAACGTGGACACGGGTACCACTAGAATATGTTTATAGAATATGGATAACAAATGAAAGCTGTTGATGAGTACTTTAGTAGAGGGTAATTTTCATACCTCTGCGTGACAGGGTCTCGAGATATAGGCCAAAACGTGGGCCCTTGAAGGCCTAGATAGTATTTTTCATTATGGGTATCAAATTGAAGCTGTTGATGAGTGTTTTAGTACAGGGTAATTTTCATACCTATTGGTGACTAGGGTCTCGAGATATAGGCCAAAACGGGGATCAGGGTAACAATAGGATGTGTTTTTAAAGTATGGATATCAAATTGAAGCTGTTGAAGTGTGCTTTAGTACAGAGTAAGTTTTATGCCGCTGGGTGACTAGGGTCTCGGTATATAGGCCAAAACGTGGACCCGGAAACACCTAGAATGAGTTTTTACATTATGGGTATCAAATTGAAGCTATTGGTGTGTGCTTTAGTACAGAAAGAATTTCACACCGCTGGTGACTAGAGTCTCGAGATATAGGCCAAAACATGGACCCGGATACCCCTAGAATGTGTGTTTATTATGGATATCAAATGAAAGCTGTTGCTGAGAGCTTTAAAGTAATTTTCATTGTGATATTCGATTTAGTCGCATCAACCTGGCAAAACTGATTAATATGCATGCGAAGCCGAAATAAAGATATGAATTAATAATACCCACATACCTATTTACATACATCCTATTCGATTTGCCTGAAATTTGGGATATAAATTTGCCTATATTAGTATTTACAATGCCTTTTTCCGGGAAGTAGACTAGAGACGGACTGGGACTGTGATTAGGACTAGGACTGGGACTGAGACTGAGACTGAGACTCGGAGTGTGACTGGGACTGAGACTCGGAATGGGACTGGAACAAAATACATACCATCCTCTGGGACGGGCAATAACATATGAAGAAGAATGAGAAAAATATGAGAGAAGATAAAAGAGAGAAGGAGACTGAGAAAGAGACAGAATGAGGCGAAGATGGAGATAGATGAACCGAAAAATACGGAGGGAGGAGTGAATACATAGATTAGGAAAAAGTGTAAAGGGGCGAGGGTAGAGTTAGACTGAAAAAGCTTATTAAAATTTATGCAGATAGACCAATGATATTGTAGGTTGACTCTAGAATTTGTTTGTACGATACCCATCAAACGAAAAGTGTTAATGAGTATTTTAAAAGGGAGTGTGCCTTAGTTCTATAGGTGGACGCCTTTTCGGAATATCGTTATAAAGGTGGACCACGGGTGACTCTAGAATGCTTTTGTACAATATGGGTATCAAATTAAAGGTGTTTATAAGTATTTTAAAAGGGAATGGGCCTTAGTTCTATGGGTGGACGCCTTTTTGGGGATATCAACATAAACGTGGACCAGGGGTGACTCTAGAATTCGTTTGTACAATATGGATATCAAATGAAAAGTGTTAATGAGTATTTTAAAAGGGAGTGGGCCTTAGTTCTATAGGTGGACGCCTTTTCGAGATATCGCCATAAAGATGGACCACGGGTGACTCTAGAATTTTTTTGTACGATATGGGTATCAAATGAAAGGTGTTAATGAGTATTTTAAAAGGGAGTGGGCCTTAAATCTATAAGTGGGCGCCTTTTCGAGATATCGCCATAAACGTGAACCAGGGGTGACTCTAGAACGCGTTTGTACAATATGGGTATCAAACGAAAGGTGTTGATGAGTATTTTAAAACGGAGTGGGCCTTACTTAGTTCTATGGGTGGACGCCTTTTCGAGATATCGCCATAAAGGTGGACCAGGGCTGACTCTAGAATTTTTTTGTACGATATGGGTATCAAACGAAAGGTGATAATGAGTATTTTAAAAGGGAGTGGGCCTTAGTTCCATAGTTGGAGGCCTTGTCGAGATATCGCCATAAAGGTGGACCAGGGTGACTCTGTAATATGTTTGTACGATATGGGTATCAAATTAAAGGTATTAATGAGGGTTTTAAAAAGGGAATGTTGGTAGTTGTATATGTGAAGGCGTTTTCGAGATATCGACCAAAATGTGGACCAGGGTGACCCAGAACTTCATCTGTCGGGTACCGCTAATTTATTTATATATGTAACTAGCAGACCCGTCAGACGTTGTTCTGCCCTAAATTTGGTCTATCTCCATACATTTTAATAAACTTTTTCCGTCTAACTCTGCCCCCCCCCTCCCCCTCCTCACTTTTTCTTAATCCTTTTATTCACTCCTCCCTCCGTCTTTTCGCTTCATCTATCTCTATTTTCGTCTCACTCTATCTCTTTCTCAGTCTCCTTCTCCTTCCGTCTTTTCTCTTCTCTAAAGTTTTTCCCATTCTTCTTCATCCCTTATTACCAGGCAAATCGAATAGGACGTATGTAAATAGTTATGTGGGTATTATTAATTCATGTCTTTATTTCGGCTTCGCATGCACATTTATCAGTTTTGCCAGGTTAATGCAACTAAATCGAATATCACAATGAAAATTACTTTAAAGCTCTCAGCAACAACTTTCATTTGATATCCATATTACACACACATTCTAGGGGTATCCGGGTCCAGGTTTTGCCCATATCTTGAGACCCTAGTCACCCAGCGGTATAAAAATTACTCTGTACTAAAGCACTCATCAACAGCTTCAATTTGATACCCATAATGTAAAAACACATCCTAGTGTTACCCTGATGCACGTTTTGGCCTATATCTCGAGACCCTTCACAAATAGGTATGAAAACTACCCTGTACTAAAGCACTCATCAACAGCTTTCATTTGTTATCCATATTGTATAAACACTTTCTAGGGGTACCCGGGTCCACGTTTTGGCCTCAATCTCGAGACCCTAGTCACCAATAGGTATGAAAACTACCCTGTACTAAAGCACTCATCAACAGCTTTCATTCGTTATCCATATTCTATAAACACATTCTAGGGGTACCCGCGTCCACGTTTTCGCTTATATCTCGAGACCCTAGTTACACGCGGGTACGAAAAATACCCCGTATCAAAGTACTCATAAACGCTTACATTCGATACCCATATTGTACAAACATATCCCAGGATTACCCAGGTCCACGTTTTGATCTCAAGACCCTATCCAGAACGGGATAAAATTAGCCTATGTCTGTCTCCTGGTTCTAAGCTACCCCTCCACCAATTTTCAGCCAAATATGTTCATCCGTTACTTCCTCTTCAATCACTCTTTATCTATTAAAAAAAGCGCATCAAAATCCGTTGCGTATTTTTAAAGGTTTAAGCATTCAAAGGGACATAGGGACAGAAAAAGCGACTTTGTTTTATACTATGTAGTGATGTACATCCATACATACCTATAAACCTACGCCCGAAGTTAAATAACGCAGCGAATGCTATATATGTACGTATGTATGTGTCGCATCAAGCCTCACTCAAAAGCAATTAGCGCGGACAGTTCACAGCGAACAAACACACATACGCATTTTTTGATAAAAATGTTACTTTTGTTTAAACAATTTGGCTGATATAAGAAAGGAATCAAGTATTTTTTTTGATGCAGATCGAAGGTAAATATTTCAAAGTTTTACTGAAAAGTAGAATTTTTTAAATCCATCCATCCGTTTATGAGTTATAGCTGTGTAAACAAAAATTTTATGATTTTTTACTACATTTTGGCAATTTGCCACGCCCCTATAATATATACCTTCAAATTATATTAACTGTACCATCTCACGTAGCTAAGCTTTCAAATGCAAAAAACCGTTTTAAAATCGGAGCATTCTGTGTGAAGTTATGTGCATACATGGCATTTAGCGACTTTATTTTATAAGATTTATAGATACCACGAACAGTTATCCTTCCAAGATTCCAAGGGCTTTTGATTTCGCCCTGCAAACACTTTTTCATTTTCTTCTACTTAATATGGTAGGTGTCACACCCATTTTACAAAGTTTTTTCTAAAGTTATATTTTGCGTCAATAGACCAATCCAATTACCATGTTTTATACCTTTTTCGTATTTGGTATATTATTATGGCATTTTTTTCATTTTTAGTAGTTTTCGATATCGAAAAAGTGGGCGTGGTCATAGTCGGATTTCGGCCATTTTTTACACCAATATAAGTGAGTTCAGATAAGTACGTGAACTGAGTTTAGTAAAGATATCTCGATTTTTGATGAAGTTATCGTGTTAACGGCCGAGCGGAAGGACAGACGGTCGACTATGTATAACAACTGGGCGTGGCTTCAACCGATTTCGCCCTTTTTCACAGAAAACAGTTATCGTCCTAAAATGTAAGACTTTACCAAATTTCACAAGGATTAGTAATGTTTTGTTCGACATATGGCATTAAAAGTATCCTAGACAAATTAAATGAAAAAGGGCGGAGCCACGCCCAATTTGAAAATTTCTTTTATTTTTGTATTTTGTTGCACCATATTATTACTGGAGTTGAATGTTGACATAATTTACTTATATACTGTAAAAATATTAAATTTTTTGTTAAATTTGACTTAAAAATTTTTTTTTAAAAGTGGGCGTGGTCGTTCTCCGATTTTGCTAATTTTTATTAAGCGCAATTCCTTCTTTTTCTATCTTCGCCACATTGTTCCCTACACCTATTCTGATCGTCCCGATCAGACCATCTCTCGATCTCATCGATAGACCTCAAATTTACCACCTTTCTATTTCGTGGTTTACCATGGTTTGTATGCGGTAGATTGTATCACTGATCTTCTTTCAAAACTTTGTACTGGCCTTTTCCAACTGCACCAAAATTTGGATGGAACCACCTTTCCGCTTTGAGGGTTTTATACCAGTACCAAATCTCCCTCCCGAAATCTTCCGCTTAATTGTTCTTTGTCGTATCTGTGTTTCATTCTAGTACTTATTATCCTGATTTGTCCTCACCCCTGCTGTTTGACAATGAACTACTTTCGTAAAGCTTGCGCTTGACGGATTGGTTTCGCATAATCAGTATCGTTCCCACGTTTCACACAGTAATGTGCCCTGGCTTAAAACCACCCTTGCATTCTTTCTGCGAAATTCTTTCCTTTTGGGTTTGTCAATACCAGTGTTTCTCTCGCAGGTATCTTTGATTTTGCTTTGTTTGGCCCATTCGTTCCATCAACCATTACTTTTGACTTTCATGGCCTTTGTCGAGTCTTCTCCACCAGCACTAGCTTACTGCTGAACCCTTTCTCAAAACTGAAGTTGAGTGGTACATCCTGGTTCTTATACCGAATAATCCTGATGTCATGGTCAACTAAGAAGTCCACTCCCAATATGTCTTCATCAACAATCTCCGCTACAACAAATTTGTGTAGAACCATGACCTTCCCAAATAAGACTTCACAGATCACTTCTCCCCGGACTTGGTTTTACTCGCCAGTGACCGTACGCAACCTTGCTCCAGGTATAGGCTTTACTCTCCTGTTAACGAAATCAGATGGGATGAAAGAATGAGATGCGCCCGTATCTACAGTCAGTACACGTTCTTTGCCATCCACATTCCCTCTGACGGTAAGACTCCTTGATTTCCTTCCAATTTGTGACACAGATATCACAGGACATTCAATAGCTGGAGCTAGCTCTCGATCTCAAAGTTTTGATCGCTCTTGCTCATCTCCTCCAGCTTTGTTATTAAGACCATCAATGCTGTTGAAACCACTAGGATCAAGATCGCAATGACGTGCAATGTGACCGGGCTTCCCGCGTTTGAAGCATTGGATAACTCTTTCACTCCGCTTTTGCGATCCTTTCAGCGTCTCCAATATTGTGTTCACCCAGTCCGGCCTTTCTACCTCCACACGGCGTGCTTTGAACGCCGGCTTACACAGAACCGATGCTGTTTCCTGAATCAGAGCATGTTATACAAAAACATGACTTGTCCGACAGTATCGATAGGGATAAAAAGAAGACCGTAAATCTGCAATTAGTTTCAGGTCATGCCCAACATAAAAGATCAGTCACTTTCACCATAGATTACTAGCATTTTTTGCCATATTATGAAAAAATTCAAGCTAACATATTAACCTACTTTAGTGATACTGTCATATTTTTAAATCTGCATCAAATAAAATACTTATAACTCAACATACTAATCTGTTTGGTTTTATGAATAAATATACATCCTGAAAAACAGGCAAGGTATGGCACAAGAGATTTGATTTTAAGAACAAGGCTTTAAAATAGTTACCGTATACCCTGAAGATGCTACAATGACTAGCGAAACCTTGGGATGTAATATTGGTCTAAACTTGTTTTATTCGCTCAAAAAAACTATTGGACAAGAAGCCATTTGATAATCGATATATGCATAGATCAAATTGGCCTTAATTACCATAACAACAGGACTAAGTCAGTTTGTTTACAACTTTAAAAACAACGCACATTCAAAATTCTTTTCCAGTTTCGGTTTGAAACTTGTGTCCACTCTGGCCATGACTTCGTTCGTACAAATGTCGGTTTTGGTCTGGGTTTAAATTTGCTACCTATTAGTACGATTATATTTCACAATGGCTCAGATTCAGTTTCGGTTTGACTTCCCATTTATATCAATTTCGCTTCAGTTTCTCTTATATACTGCTGGTTTTCACTCCGGTTTCGTCTTCGTTCTTCCATTCTATTTCGTCTTCGTTCTTCCATTCCATTTCGTAAAATCGTTCTTCCAAATGTTAGTTTCTCTATTGGTCTCGTTAGCTTTGGTTTCGTTTTGTTTTCATTTAGTGCAATTGTGAATTCAATTATTGTTTCGGGCTGATTCCGCTTCTAGTTTAGTTTCGGTTTCACTTCATTCTAATTAATTTTTTTCGTATTACTTTTGATTAAATTTTTTCTTTTCCTTGAGGCTTCGCTTCAATTCCGGGTTTGCTTTAAAAAAGAGTTTGTTCAGATATTGACTGTGTTTTTTTTTACGTACATATGCAATTAAGCTTTATATGGTCTGCTAAGTGCGAAACTTTATCTACTCTTATGAAATTGTTGCTCATAATATATGTACTGTGTCTCCACTACTGTCCATTTTCGATTTTGGTATGCGTTATACACTACAAAAAGGTTTGCTTCCCCACTATTAACCATATACTACTACTAAATGTAATTACCGATGACCGTTTTATTTAGTCGCAAATGCCGATGTATGAGAAAAAAAAGGCCTTTGTTTAATTACGGTATCGGAATATTTCCGATGCCCTTCACCTTGTGATTTCTTTCCAGTTTCGGTTTGCAAAATCCTTCTGCTCCTCTCCTTCAAAGTAAGTCCTGTTTTTATACCTTTTATGAACATGAAATGGTATATTAACTTTGGTCCGATGTTTATAACGTTGAGAAATATAGAAGATAGACTCACCATTAAGTATACCGAATTGATCAGGGCGTCGAACTGAATTGATATAGCCATGTCCGTCTGTCAATCTGTCTGTCTGTTTGAACGCAACCTAGTATCTCAAATATTGAGATATCTCAATGAAATTTGGCACAAGGATGTATTTTTGTATTATAGTAGACATTTTGTCGGATCCGGTATCTCCCATATAACCGATAGTTCAGATAAGACGATTTTGGTCATTCCTGCCGCAATTTAGAAAGTATAAACGTGAAACTCGGTGATATATATTCGAATATAACATAGAAGATATCCTGAAAAAATCACTTTGATCGGAGCTATATATAGTTATATCCCATACAACCGATCGTTCAGATAGAAAGATTTTTGGCCTTTTTCCCTTAATTTAGAAAGTATAAACGTGAAACTCGGTGATATATATTTTAATATATCATAGAAGATTTTCTGAAAAAAAATCACTTTGTTCGGAGCTATATATAGTATATATCCCATACAACCGATCGTTCAGATAAAAAGATTTTTAGCCATTTCTCCCTTAATTTATAATATAAAACGTTAAACTTGGTGATATTTATTCTAATATATCTTAGAAGATTTTATGAAAAAAATCACTTTGATCGGAGCTATATATAGTATATATCCGAAACAACCGATCGTTCAGATAGAAAGATTTTTGACAATTTCTCCTTTAATTTATGATATAAAAACGTTAAATTTGGTGATATTTAGTCTAATATATCATAGAATATTTCTTGAAAAAATCACTTTGTTCGGAGCTATATATAGTATATATCCCATACAATCGATCATTCAGATAAAAAGATTTTTAGCCATTTCTCCCTTAATTTATAATATAAAAACGTTAAACTTGGTGATATTTATTCTAATATATCATAGAAGATTTCCTGAAAAAATTACTTTGATCGGAGCTATATGTATATAGTATATACCTATCCCATGCAACCGATCGTTCAGATAGAAAGATTTTTGGTCATTTCTCCCTTAGTTTCCAATATAAAAACGTGAAACTTGGTGATATATATTCTATTATATCATAGAAGATTTCCTGTAAAAATCATTTCGATGGGAGCTATACATAATATATATCCCATACAACCGATTGTTCAGATAAGGGGGTTTTTGCCATTTTTTATTTTATATTTATGTTAAAAATAGTTTAGGTATGTACATCTGTTCACTATATATTTCTTATCTTATACATCCGATTATTTGGAGATTACGAACGGGATACGATTACACTGGCCGACAAAATGAGACCGATTTTTTTGACCATAAACCAGACCATACTTTCCTAAAGGTTTTCGATGCGCTGAATTCAAATCTGGACGCAGAATTGCTCTATCACGTCAGGATTTTGAGACATCCTAACCTAAATGTGCAAAAAAACACCATTTTTGCCTATTTTTGAGGTTATATATAAACGACAGATTTTTTTTTAAGGCACACATAGCATCTTAAAGAAGAAGTCTTTCTCTTACGAATGGCGTTGAGTTTGTTCAAATATCTTTTCTTCTCGCTAAGATAGAGCAATTATCGTAAAACTTATCGTAAGAGGTATGTGTTCTACTGCATCATACCTACGTTAATACAGTGGTTTTTCAGCTATAGGAAAATTAGCAAATTTATAAATTTTAAATTGCTCTATCTTAGCGAAAAAAAAGATATTCGTAAGAGAAAGGCTTCTTCTTTAAGATGCTATGTGCGCCTTTAAAAAAAATCTGTCGTTTATATATAACCTCAAAAATAGGCAAAAACGGTGTTTTTTGCACATTTAGGTTAAGATATCTCAAAATCCTGACGTGATAGAGCAATTCTGCGTCCAGATTTGAATTCAGCGCAACGAAAACCTTTAGGAAAGTATGGTCTGGTTTATGGCCTGTGTTATTGTTGAGCTCCAT